>VDFB02073890.1:0-34174 GCA_007258455.2 Sequoia sempervirens | reverse complement strand
ATAGCTCATCATCTAGTTCAAGAATTCTTTGCATGCACATTCAAATGAACATGTGTATTAGATTATATGGAATTAGAAATTAGGTTAATGTAGAGCATGATATATGCACAATTTAAATGTATAAATTTAACTTTTACTGACTTTAAAAATGAACATTTAGAGCTTTAAAGCATTCAATCTAACTATCATCTATTTCTGATTGCATTTTTATGTTCTACTTTAAAACATGTATAGCATTAATCTCAAGCATATATGCATTCAATTTTTTCTATTTCTTGACCTATTTATTAAAGAAAAATTCATTTGAACTATTTATTTAAATTAATTACATGTACATGTCCATCTTTTTAAATTTACAAATAGCAACCATTAGATAGTGGAGTCCAACATTTTAATTTCACAATGTATTTAGTTATCTATATATGCACAACAAGTGCATTTGAACAAGTTACCATAATTTAAATTTAAATAAAGGTACTTATAGATGCAATGTAAGTGAGTTCATCAAACCATAATAATGCACGTATATAAAAAACCTCTAAGATTCAAACCATAAAACATAACTGTATGAATGTGACATGTAAATTATAACAAGTATATATATGTGTACCATAAAACATAAGTATGTAACACGTCCAAATGTTCAATACATAAATCATAAAAAGTGTCTCCAACATATAATAAAATGATCTTAGACATGTAATACTATAAAACAAATCTCAAAGAGAGGGATGTCTGGTATGAATAGAATCATCAGATCTATGGCTCGATCTCTCCCTTGATACATGGCTCGATCTCTCCCTCGACCTCTCCCTCGATCCATGGACCATCGCTCTACTGATCCAAGATGTGTGGATCCATGTCCCGATCCAATATCTCTCGATCTGTGTCCTGAGCCTCGTCCCAACCCCTGCGTGTGTTCAAGTACACATATATATGTAAAATTATCTAAAATTTTTACAATGTACTTGAGTTCAATGTATTCAAACTTAAACATCAAGTAATTAGTTTTTTAAAATTAAATTTAAATGTACCTCATCTGCATACTGCATGGGATCGCCATCATGCTCCAAATTTCCAAAGTCTAGGAATTCACCATACTGCTTAAAATTTTCAAGTACACAATTTCAATCAGGAGTTAAACCCCTAGAAGTTTTTAAAATGCATTACATAAATTTTTAGAACACAATTTTAAAAATATATACATGTATTTAAATTATAAATTGAAAGTACCTGTTGTGCCTGCTTGAAGGCTCTACCAATGTCACTAAGATCACGAGAATGTAAAGACATCGTAGGGGGCTCTGTAGCATGTATAGTATTAGTAGCAAAACGAAGTCGACTATATGTCCCATGGACAGGATCAGGTGTTGCAGTAGCCTCAACGTGACCTGTAACATCCCGATGACCACCTGGACAAGCTAAAGGATCAATAGAAACATGATGTGCACGGGATTCTGTAGGCTGATGTGGAATATCCTGAGCTGCATTTGCCACCCTGTGGCTCATATGTGTATGAGGATATCGTTGTCTAATAAATTCTGGTACCCTGTCAAGAGAAATCCCATGGTCCTCACCGATAACCTGATATGCTGCTAGTAAATCCAAAATTGAGAGTCTACACGTATTATGCAGAGTCGAGTGGGTCATATGCTCGACATCTGCAAGAGTAGGTAGATCGGCACTAATAAATGGATCATACGATGCAGATGTAGCCTCAATGGGAGGAAGGTTGATCCGTGGGCATAATAAATATCTACCAACTCGATCAGATGAAATCTGATCAATCTGCGTCGTAATAGAGGCAATGTTTTCAAAAATCTGACTCTAAGTGGACCCTATTGCTGCCTCCCCTGCTGCTGCCAATTCCAAACGTTTTGGTAAAACCAAAAGGTTTGGGCCAAGTAATGCCCTCTTGTCCATAGGCAGTGGAAAATTTGAAGGTCTAAACTGTGGTTTGTTAGAAAAATGGCCTTTACCTTGGCCAGCATGCTCAGGATAAGATGTGTAGTCCACCTCTATATGTAAATGAAATTCTGCATATAACTGTTTGACAAAATACAATGGCAGCTCATCATTGTGAGGCCATCTATGATGTGCTGCCAACCATATAGGGTATATGAATGGCGCAACAAGAGGATCTTCACACCTCGTAACCACATATCCTCTAATTTTATTTTTTCCTCTATAAAATGGGAACATGGATAAAACATTTTCACCTGAAACTAATTTGGCAACTTCTCTATGTTTCACTGTCCCAGTAACACTCCTAGCAAGAGAAAAATAAAATTGTTCAATGTTGATTTCATCATAAGGATTGTATGATCGAATTGTCTCAATCATCTTAATAATCTCTTGTCTAATAGTGACTAATCTATCTCGATTAGCCAAATTGGGGGAGATGTGAATTGTTTGCTCTAAACATTTTAGAGCATTGTCCAATCTAACAATACTATCCTGAAATATATTTGATCTAGTTTGAGCTTCTCGCTCAGAACGAGGGGAATGATGAGATCCCTCATTGGCCATGATATATATAAATAGATAGAGATATGCATATCATTAAAACAAAATTACATAATGAACTACACAAATTTAAATTGAATTTTTTTCAAAACTAAAAAAAAATATATATTTAAATTAAAGGTAAAATTTTCAAGTTTCAAAACTAGAAAACAATTTTGAATTTAAATGTATCTAATGAGATCTAGTTCAAACTTTATATCTATCGAGCTATGTGAACCTATTAAATCATAGGCATGCATGTAATATTCAACCAAGAGTAAATATGTAAAAAAAATATTTATCCTTTCAACCACTCTATACTAAAATTTTGATCAAAATAAAAAAATACTCTTCATTACAATTGGTCATATATGATCTAGCCTTTCTTTGTAATCAATTATTTTTTAAATCAAACACTAGAAATTATAAAAAGGTTAACATTTCCTTAATTTTTCGATCTAACTTAAAACATATTAAAGTAATAAAGTTAAAATTTAATTTAATAGTGTATGTGTGTATGTATGTATATGTATGTGTGTATGTATGTATGTATATCTAACTTAATTTAATAGTGTATGTGTGTATGTATGTATATGTATGTGTGTATGTATGTATGTATGTATATACATATATATATGTATGTACATGTACATGATATATGTGTATGTGTGTATGTATGTACATGTATGATATATGTGTATGTGTGTGTGCATGTACACATGTATATACTCAAGTACATACATACATACATACACACATACACATATATATGCATATACATACATACATACATACATACATACACATATGTATATATATAATGCATGTACATGCATACACACATACACATATGTACATATATATAATACATGTACATACATACACGCATACACATATATGTGCATGTACATATGTATATGCATATTATACATATATATTATTGTGATATATGATACATACATGCATATGTATATATATGCATGTATTGCATAAAGACATGTGACAAAAACATACAAGCATGCACATACATATGTACATGCATATACATACACACATGCATTACATATATATATGTATTGTTGTATATGCATGTATATACAAAGTGACATACATACGTACATGTGCATTACGATATATGTATGTGTGTATGTACACATGTATATACTCAAGTAAGTACATACATACATACACACATACACATATGTACATATATATACTACATGTACATACATACACACATACACATATATGTGCATGTACATATGTATATGCATATACATATATACATGCATATATATATATATATATATATATATATATATATGCATATACATACATACATACATACACACATGTACACACATGCATACATACATGTACACACCTACACACATGCATACATATATGTACACACATACACACACATACACACATACACATATATACATGCATGTACATACATATGTATACATACACACATGTACACATGTATATATAATACATCTACATGCATACGCACATACACATATATGTACATGTATGTATATGTACATGCACATATATGTGTATGTGCATATGCATGTAGATCTGTATTATATATACATATGTATACATACACACATGTACACATATGTATATATAATACATCTACATGCATAAGCACATACACATATATGTGCATGTACATAACTTATCAAAGGCGCTTTATTTGGGAGATAAGTTTAGCATTTTATTTAAGAGATTAGTTCATATGGAATGTAGATTTAAAATTCATTTACAAGTATAGGAGGTATTTGAAAGCAACATATCTAAGGTGTACAACCCATGGACCAAAGGAAGTCAATTGAATCGAAGTGGTTTGAGACTGAAATGCTTTAAGAAACACTGAACCTTATCCATGGAACAAAAGTCCTTCTAAATTGTTCTCCCTTATTTAAGTGTTCCTCTCAATTTTGAAGGATTTGAGTGATCAAAAGAACTCACTAATATTTCCCTTCTTCTTAAAAATGTTAGACAATCTCCACAACTCATTTCTGAGATCAAGACAGAAGAATCTTAATATGAATTCGAATATTCCCATGTACCTCAAGGGGTAAAAGAATGTTCCTTCTCAAGATAGTTTTTCTTCAATATATAACTTTTTATCAAAATCTAATAAACATGCTATGGGAATGGCTGTCTCTCTGTAAGATAGTTTTAAAATTGTAACATAGTTTTCTGGATTTAACTTTGAAAGATGTCAAATCCATACTTTGTAACCACATTGGTCAAAACTCAAATCCAACAAATAGTTGGCATTAGCTTTTCACATTCATTGTAGTATTAGAAATATAGCTTCTGAAATTAAACTGAGAAATATAGCTTCTGAAATTAAACTGTGTATGTTTTTTGTATCGATATTTCAAATTAGATTGCAGAAATAGACTTAGAAAGAGGGGCAGGGGGAGAAATAGAGTTAATTCTAGAAGCTATATTTCCAAACCCACTCATTTTTGAGAAAATTATATTTAGAACACAGATCAGTGTTAACACTGTTAACAGACACTGATTAACAGATCTTTTACAGGTGATTAAGATTTTGACAATGATTAAGATTAAGACTTAGAAAGATTAATGCATAATAAAGTTAAATCCTGATATTCTTGGAACTTCAAAAATCTTTTTTCAGGTGGATGATACTGCTTCAGAAATTCATTGTAAGACAGGCTTCAGCTAAAATTGATTTTCATGTAGACCCATCTAGTTTGTGGAAAGCCATAATCCATTGTGTGTGTCGTTTTTGACTGTGTATTCGCTAAAGCTATGTGGAAGAAAATTTTGTTGGCTTGGTCACTCTTTGCTCATTAAGAAATATTGTAGCTTGATGTACTCTTTTAAGTTATTTGCTATTCTCCAAATGGGAAACACTCTTCTTTTATAAGATTTCTCTACCAAGTACTCGGGTTCTTGTAGAAAGCAAGAAATGCACATGTTTTCAAATAGGACTTTATAACTTCTACTTACTTCAGCTGTGAAGTCATGATCACCTCTCTTGTTTTGCAAGTTGAACTATTCTTCAAGGTTCCAAAGTTTGATTTCAAAAGATTTCTCAATGGTGAGTCTATTCAATATAAGACTAGCTCAGTGGTCAGTTGCGGCAGATTTTCAAAAATATAATGATTTCCTGACAGGAAAGTGAGCTTAACACATTCTCCTAAAGTTGTAGTTGACAAAGACGGTTGGGAAAACTGAAAGACCAACAACGGTTGTCACATAGTGGAGAAGAAAGATGATTCAAAGATGGATTTTCCTTCTCAAAATGGCAATGTTGTTCCTTAGAACTCTCTTCCTAGAGATCAAGTTGCTAATTCAAACCAAGCGTACAATGCTTTTATTGAGACTGTTGGGATTCAGAGAGAGGAAACAGAAACATGGAAATGTAATAATTCATAATATCTTCTCTGATGAAAGTATGGATGATTGCTTGTATACTAAGTTACCTGTTCACCCCCTGCATTGCCCAGATCCAGGTCCAGCTCGTACCTGCCCCAGATTCTGGGCCAATTTGAGCAGGGATTCTGATTAAGATTAATGCTTTTTTTCGAAGATCAGGATTTAACTTTATTATGCATATGTGATCACATTATCAACATCACCTCTACATGCATATGAAACCCACAAGGCATAAATACAGATCTCTATGCATAGGATTTGTCTAACCAAAAAGCAAATAATCGTGTAGGTCTATATATTTGTCTATGGGAGTTTCATCTAGACATGGAAGTGAGTTTGGTAGTTGGGCATGTGCGGAGAGGATGAATAAATACCCATGAATGGTTGAATGTGACAAATGTAGCAAAGTTCTAGAATGAGCTCAAAAGTAAAAAAAATGGTATGTCCATAAACTGTAGTTCTTACATAGATCAAATCAAATGGCATTTTCTTATATGCAAATGTACCTTATTTCATTGTGAATGTTATGTTGATTCTATCTTCATGGTTCACTATCACTTGATTATATTGAGAATGGAAGCTGTATTGACTGATTCCTTTGTGTGCAGGATAGGACATTGCAAACATGCTCATGCTTTAAGGGCCAGATGTTGAAGGATAAAAATAAATGCTGGCCCACATCATTTAGATGTGGGATAATACAGATTTCAGGCTCTAACCATTATCTACATGCTTAATGAGATCATAAAATGGAATTTTGAGTGGTAGAAGAAACATGGATGAGTTCATGTGTTGTTTCTACAAAAGACACAGTCTAAAGCTTTGAATCTCATAGTTCTTCATTCCAGATCAGCATATCATAAGAGATACCAGGATGTTTCAATCTAAATTATAGTCATAGTACACAGTAAAATAAATGCAGATAAAAGTTCCAAATGAAAATATGAATTAGTAATCCTGGAGTTTGAACCAAAACAAACATGGTACTTGTACAATATAGCTTTTGAAGAAGCAATCAATTCAAAACACGAGGCTAGGGAAATAGACATAGAAGAGACAAAGAAACCATTAGTAATGCAGGAGTAAGTGAGTCTAAAAGGAATGCACTGTGAATCTAAACCATGCCCAACCATCTTTCTTTGCATAACGTCTCTTCCATTTGTTTTCCAATACCTCCTAAATAAAATGCTAAACTTATCTCAAAAGCATGCCCAATCACAAATTAAAGCTTGTAAAGAAGGGTATGTTAAGTTTCACTGCCTACAGAAAGAAATTTCATTGAGCATCATGGCCATAGCTGTCTCAACCATCACGGCCATGACCTGATTTTTCAATTTCAATCAAACCCTAACGATACGATACGAGAAATCAAACATTCATCTCAATGATTTTTCAATTTCAATCAAACCCTAACGATACGATACAAGAAATCAAACATTCATCTCAATGCCACGAATGGAACCTGTTAATATGTCGTCCCTGTTGCTAGCGATCGGCCGACAAGCTCTCGCCCCAACCACTTTCGCCCGAGCGTAGCAATAGTGGGCCTGGTTTTTTTTTTCAAGATTTTATTGGCTATTTTCGGTCGATAGGGTTTCGATCGATAAAATTTCGGCCGAAACACACTCGACCGATACGGTCTCTCCAGGTGTGCGCCGTATCGAATGTTTTTGGCCGATAATGTTTCGGCCAAAAGTGACTCGACCGATAACTTGAAGCCACGTAGGCGCCATGTGGCTGACCCGTCGATTCGGCCGAAACCTTATCGGCCGAAAACTGGTCGGCCGAACTTAAGTCGCTCGAAATGATTTAGTTGGCCAAAACTGTGACACAAGTTTGTGCTTTCACCCTGTGGCACCATTGTCAACAAGGGTTCTTTTTATTCCCCATCCATCATAGATAGTTATTATCATGAATGTATTTTTTTTCTTTCTTATTTCTAAATGAGGTAGCTCATGTTGGTGAAAAGTAATGTTTGCATTCATTCCTTTAATTATAGCTACCGCATCATTTGCATTTGTATTAGAAGAGATCTTAGCTTGTTGTAGGGCAATTTGAAGCATAGTGTGATAATTAGGTGAATTCTAAATTAGGTCCCATAAGGATATCTTTGTGGGAGTATTCTTAAGTTGTTCAACAAGATCATACTCCTTCCCACTATTCAAAGAAAAATAGGGAGCACTAGGCAAGATGGGGTTAGGAAAAGGTAAAGATGCAGGGAAAGATTGGCACATTCAACTCAATCCCACATTATGGGCTTACCGAACTAGTATCTGAACGCCAACATGAGCAATGCCATTTTCTCTTGTCTATGGAGATGAAGCCATCCTACCTTTTGAAGTTGAGATTCCATCACTCAAAGTATCACTAAAAGGTCTCATAAGAGATGATGAATACAAAGTTTCCCTCCTCCAAGAACTAGAACTTCTTGATGAAAAGAGACAATGAGTAGGTGATCATTTGAAAGCCTATCAACAAATGATGTCTCGTAGCTATAATCACATAGTCAAACCACATACCTTTTAGGTTGGTGATCTTGTTCTAAAAGAGAATCCACGTAATCAACAAGACAGAGAAAAGAAGGGAAAGTTTGAACCTAATTGGTTGGGTCCATATGTGGTCATAGCAGTGTACAGTTCAGGAGCTTACAAGCTGTCAATGCTAGAAGGGGACCTGTTTGATGAACCCATCAACAACATGCACTTGAAAAAGTATTATGTCTAAAATAGTGATTATCATCCAAAAAAATTCCTAAAGAAATTAAAAAACATCAGAAAAAGTCTTGAAAAAAATGGTTACCTTGGTGAAAACTTGGCAAACAACAATCTCGGTAATGACCAAAAAAAAGAAAGAAAAATGCAATAAAAACAAATAGTGAAAATATGGAAAACATACACTATTTGTAGCTCTCCATATATTAGATCATGTTTTGCACTAGGCTTTCCTTTCATGCATTTTTCCTTCATCTTAGGATCATACCAGCATCATGTTGTCATCATTTTCCTAGAATGATAATGTCTTACCATGGCTTGATTTTTGATACATATCCATTTCACCAAGTTGAGTCAAATATTGGGGGAAAAACATTGACATACTCTGGGCGAGCCAACTTTTAGGTTCTACTAAAACAGCTTGACAACACTATAGAACTAGGTCATGCAAACAAACAATCAAAACACATGAACAACTATCCAACCATTGACTCATATCACAATGATATTTTTAAGAGAATACCATATCATGACTCATATTCAGATGATCTAAAATATGAATAATGATTGGAATATCAGTTTTACATTTTGAACAAATGGTTGTTTGACTTTTCGATATGATATCTCTAGAGCACACTCAATGATGTACTGAACTAGAGTGGCAAGGAAGGAGGATGATTTTTCTTTATCTACTGTCTTGAGGTTAATTATTGATTTGATGCAAATATGTCAGGAAGCATGATTTTCAAAAAACATATCATTGACGACAGTTCCACATTTGCATCAGAAGGTGGTTAGTCTTTGCCTGTTTATGCAAGAAATGCTCAGGTCATCTCAGTTCAATTATACCTCGATACTTTTGTTTGCTTGCTATATCAACAATCATGAAAGTTGTTCTCAAGTCATCATCGATGCTAATTTCCTCTATGATGCTTGTACATACTTCCAACATTTTATAAGGCTCTATGATGATTCACAAAAAGCTACCCGAAGGCTTAATGAACAGTTGGTTTTGTAGTTGCATTTCATTTAGATCAATGTATATATTTTGCATACTAGATTCACATTTGAGTTTCACATTTGAGTTTCACACAAGGCTGAAAAGATAAATCAATGGTTTTCATGTCTCTTTGGATTCTATGTGGAGGACATTTGGACTTTTTTTCATCCTCATTTCATTATCATTTCATCTCTTTTCATTACATATCATGGGACATTCTTTTTTTTTATTATCATCATTTCATTCTCATTTCATATCATTCATTCATACATTTAACCATTTTTCATTGTTATTCCATTCATCATTACATATCATTTTTATTTTATCATATCATCTCATTTCATTACATTGCATATCATTACATCACATTTCATTTTTTTCATTACATTTCATTTTTTTTCAATACATTTCATTTTATTGCATTTCATTTTCTATCATTCCATATCAGTTTAAATTTTCTCATTTTATCATTATGTTTTCCATAAACATTTCAATTTTATCATTTTATCATTTCATTACATTACATTTCAATCGTATCATTTTATCATTTTTCTGTTTTTCCATCTCATTACATTGTATCTCATTTCATTATTTCATCATTTCTCATATTCATCACATCATTTTCTCATCATTATCATATCCTTATTATTCATCTAATTATCATTTATCATTTATCCTCTCATCAGCTCCTATCACTCATTTTATTTTACCATCACATTTTCTCATCTTCTTTCATCTCATTTTATATCATTTCATCTCATTTCATTTAACATTTCATTATTTCATTACATTTAATTTCATATCATTACATTTTATTTCATTTTATTATTCCACCTCATTTTATCCTCTCATCAATATTTTTTTCATACATTTCATATCATCTCCTTTCATTACATCACATTGAATATCATATCACAACATTACATTTCATATTATCATTCTACATCATTTCAATTTTATATCAGTATATTTCATTCTCTCTCATTTCATAACCTAACATTTCATTTCATTTTATTTTATTTTGTCAATACATTACATTTCATTTTATCATTCCATCTCATTTTACCATCATATTAAAATATCATATAGAAAAATCATTATATCACATCATCATCATTTATAACATTTTGGAAATTCAAAAACACCAAAATTTCATACAAACATCACATTTCCACATCATTAATAATTCATATCATATCATATCATTCCAACACATTGCATTTTTTTTTACCATCATCATCCACTTGCATAAGATCATTAGTACACATCATATCATTTCATTGCATTATCATCATCATCTCACATCATCCTGTAAATCATGTTAGTCAGTAAATCATAAAAATCCATATCACTTAAATAAAGAAATAAATGCATATTTATATCATATCATCATAACAAATGCAACAGATCATCAAAACTCATCACCATTGCATATCATCGCTCATCAAAAATATATACAAATGTCCAATTTCCAATGTCCAATGAAACTGAAAAGTCCAAAGAGTCTAGAAATGATACATGAGATATGATCCAAAATCAATATACATGCTCCAAAGAATATGAGATACATCACATAAAATCCCACATACATCAATCACGGCTAACTGGTGGAACCCCCCGATGAAGCTGGTCTCATAGATGGTGGCCTACCACTAGCACCTACATCTGGATCCCGATGAGGCCTAGTAACCCACATGCTCTATGTATCTGTCCATGACCTACTCCTAGTCCTACTATGAGACCGTGGGAATGGCTCTCTATGCTCAAGATGACATAACTCCTCATATCAGACTCTATAGTACTCCACCTCCCTCACCATCTCCATTCCCTCTGTGATAGCATCCCATAAGGATGCACTCTCTACAGTGCCCATGAGCCTCTGAGCAATTCCCTTGGCCTCCACTTCCCTCTGTCTAAATGCATCACTCTCTGAAATCAACTAGGCTATTTGTGGGTCTGGGGCAAGCTATGATACCTGTGCCTATGCCTTTTCCTATGCCTGTGACTATGCTAGTTGTGCTTGTAAGTGTGCAACCAATCCCTGTGCCTACACTAACTAACTCTACAACTACACCTGATGTCCTTGCAGTGTTTGCACTTGGGCCTGCAGGGTGGCTATTTGTCCCTACTGTGATGAGGATCCAACCCTGATCACTGTTTGCCACCTAATCCCAGTCCTCGGCTGCAGCATGATATGTACACCACTCAAAAAATCTAGCCCCAGCCTCCCTAGCACCTACCCCTCATCTTCATCATCATCCCCATCAGAGCTATCCTCCTCTCCACTCTCCTCCTCATCTCCCCCAACTGCTATTGGCTCCCCACCTACCACATCATCCTGCCTCACTACCCCTAGTTGTGGTACTACCAAAATGGGTGTTGGCTCATCAGGATAGGTAAACCATGGAAAGGGATGTGTATGATAATAGACTAAAGACTCGTCTGACATACCAGCATCAACAATGTCTCGTCTATCATCCCATGCCTCAGGAGATAATGCCATGTACTTTGTATATGGAATCTAATAAGAGATACACAACCCCCATCCAACTTCATCTCTACTTCGTGCATATTGTGCAACACCCTGTGGCATCCCCTATGTGAAACCATACTATTGCTGCACCCGTAATACAAAAAATTTGTCGATGATAAAAGGGCTAATCCCTATCAGAAACCAAGGGATACCTACAAATAGAATCGCTAGGTGATCTATATCCCAAGGCTCACAATCAAGGTATGGTCACCATACCACTACATCCATATCATCCAGACATTGTCTCCAGTAATCCACCTTGCCCAGCTTGGGCTAGACAAGGAACATAGCGTATGCATACACATAGGGTCTCCCTAGTGGCCTCACTTGGGGACAAGCTGGTTTCATCACAACAATATGCTCCCATGCTCAAAGCTAAAGCAATGTCATGCCGCAAGACAAACTAGATGCACCCCTGTATACTACCTTATGAAGGTCATGATATAAGTGAGCCAACATGCACCTCTCCCAGGCATATCTCTGAGGCTATACAAGCATCTACTCCAAGATCCTCCCCCATCCCACTGATAGTCCCTTTGACCGGCGATCCAAACAAAGGAGACCTCCAATGAATGCACCTAACACTGCAGGCAAGGTAGGATATCCCCTGAAATTGGCCCATGGTACCCAGTACCTGACTATGTGCTCATCATCATAGAATCTCCTCAAAGCAGTTGTCCCACCAAGCTCCTTGTGATCATAGAACACAAGGGCACCAACCACTGGAATACCTAATATTTTGTACATGTCCTTTAGAGTCACAGTCACCTCACTAGTCAGAAAATGAAAGGTGTTGTGCTCTGAATGCCACCTCTCTGCCAGTGTAATCAATAGTCCCTTGTTGACCTAAATTGGCGGCATGTCCAACAAATATCTCAAACCACATGTCTCTATCAATGCTACATCATTAGGTTTCAGCTCAACTATCTTATCCCATCCCGCCAAGTGATGCTCCCTAATATGGAGGTTTTTGAAAACCTCCTCTTTTTGGTTACCACAATACAATCAATCAACATCATATCAATAATTCAATCTAAAATCAAGCACACTCAATGAGACTCATATCTATCTATGACCCATATCAATAACACCTAATCAATCAGACTCTTGTCTATCTATGACCCATATCAGTAACCCATATCATTGATGGATACTCATTAGACTCATATCAAGTGAACCATATCAATGCATAATCTATCTATTTGAATATCACATCAATCTGCTCTACCATCAATTACTATTTGTTTTCTTTCTCAAGAATGCAAATTTATCAGCAATCAAAACATCATCCTATTTTTATTTCATGTCACGAATGCAAATATGTTTCAATAAATCATCTACTATTTGTTTTCTATAGCAAAAAGAAAATTTATCAGAAGATATATCAATCATCTACTCTTTGTTTTTCGGAAGACAAAGTTATCAGCTATTTACTCTTTGATTTCTATTTTGGGAAACAAAGTTATCAATTCTTTCCATATCAACATGATGACAAAACAATTTCTCTATCTATTGACCAAGGAAGCAATATACATCATCATTTTTACATCACTTTCATCAAATCACACATTCTATCTATTTTAACTAGATGTGCTAATCTGCAAACTCTATGTGCTAAAACTCATATGCACTATTCTATATCCTGGATGCGCTAGAACCTAGATGCACTGTTCTTTTCCTGGGATGCGCTCAAATAGGTCCTAGATGTGCTATTTCCCTATATGCACTCAAACTCTAAACCTAAGCACTACTTGACTTACTAGATGCGTGATTTCCCTATATGTGCTACTGTTTTTCCTTGATGCGCTAAAACCCTAATTTTCTAAATCTTTCCTATATGCACTAGTCTTTTCATTGAATGTGCTAAACTAATTTTACACTAAAACTTCAAAATCTATCCTATATGTGCTACTCTTTTCATTGAAAGCGCTCAAATAGTCATCGAAAGCGCTAAATTTTTTCTAAATGTGCTAAAATGGAATTTTTAAACCTAAATACATAGAAAAATAGTACAATTTGATATCAAACGGAAAAATCTGAAAGCATACGAAGTTGGATTAACTTATTAGTGGTCCATACATAGCTGGCCTTTGGTATTGGTGGGATCTCTCGAATCTATCATGATGATATGGAATCTCCATGTTGCAAGGTCACAGTTAGAGCTATAGGATTCAAAAAGTCAAAAAGTGCAAATGACTTGTCTTTTTCTATCTTTTTACTTTTTAAAGGTCAATCAAAGATAAGTTTTGTGACATTTTTACCTTTTATCCAAATTTGACTTTATTTTCACACTGGGGCATCTTTATACATCATTTTTCGCAAGCTAAATCACTGAATTCACATCAACGTCAAACTCTCCTCACCAAATAAAATAGTATCAACAACTCATATCATCATCAATGATTTACCTCCTGAGGGGGCATCATTAACACTAGCAACATCTTTTGATCAGAAACATATCAAAATTAGATTAGGGGCATAGTTTTTGCAAAAGAGGCATAGTCAAACACAACAAAGTTCGAAAGTAGGAATATTTTCTTTGAAGCAATGTGTTTCACATGTTATTGCAAAGAGGGGCAAAATGTAGATGCATAAAATTGGTCATATCTGATTAATCCTAGTATTTAATTAAATATTTATTATTTAATTAATCTCTCTTAAGTCCTACATATAATTAAATTTAATTATATTGTTCATTCAAATTATTCTTCTGTCATAATTAAATAAATCAACTTTTATTTAATTATTTCATATTCATATGTCCACTTGATTAATTAAATAAATACACTTTATTTATTTTAATTAATTATCACTTTTGAATTTAATCAAGTCTCTCTGATTTAATTACATTTTAAAATCTTTCTTCTAGTTAATTAAATATCTCATTTAATTAATTTCATTTACATACCATTTCTTAAAAAGTTTAATTAAATATCTTCCATATCTTTTCAAAATCATAATTAAATATTTTATTATGAAATCTTCCATTATTCTTCAAATCTAGGGTAAATATTCTATTTTAAGAAGAATCCTTGTGTCACCCATAAATAAATAATTGAATTTAATAATTCATTATTTATCTTCTTCAAGATCTTTCCATAATCTCACAAAAAGGATGATTTTTTACAATTCATTTTTATCATCTTATCTTCCTTCTTTTGCAAAAAAGAAAAAAAATCTTGCTTTTTGCTTTCTTCTACTTTTCTTCACTCTCATCCATCTTCAACTGTTCGATCTACCAAGAATTTTCACAATCGTTGATCATATCAACCAATCAAAATCTTTTGAAAACTCTATAAATAGCATTGTTGATCCAAGAAAGGGTTACAACAACAACAACACACATCAGAGTAATTAGATATTAATTGCATTCTAGCACTATATCATCATAATTTCATTATTCATAGCATTATCAATAGTCTTTCATTTTCATCAATCATGTTTAGCATTAGAATAATCATGTCTTAGCCCTACAAATTACATGCATTTCATATTCAATCTCGTTCTCTAGGAAGACTGTTCGTTGAGCCTAGCATACAATCTGAGAGCCAGCTAGAATCAATGAAAATACTGGAGATAGAGGACGATAGGATGACATCGATAACAAGATACTAAGTTTGAAAATCTTTATTGTTTTCATATTTTGTTCTTGATAATGTCTTATTGGTTTGATTGATTCAAATTGTTTTACATGTTTAACATTCACAAAAAATGACCACACAGAAGTTAGAGGACTCAAGGGAATTGGGTAGGGTTCTAATGAAGTTCAATAATACTTTAATTGCCTTAATTCCAAAAAAGGAGAAGTTAGAGAAGCTAGAGAAATTTTACCCTATTTCTCTGCAATATAGTTTATCAAATCCTGGAAAAAGTGGTTGCTAACCAAATTAAGGTAATTCTCCCTAATTTAATATCTAAGGAACAAATGGGATTTATGCTAGGCAGGTCAATCTTTGATGAGGTGATTATAGCCCAAGAGGCCATTCATTCAATCACAACCATGAGAAGGTAGTCAATTCTTTTGAAACTTGATATTAAAAAGGAATATGATAAGGTAAATTGGTGGTTCCTAATCAAAGTCATGGATGTGTTCGATTTTCATTCTTATTGGCTCAATTGGATCCTCAATTGGATTACTTTTGCAAATTACTCTGTGTTGGTGAATGGTACTCTATAAGGCTTCTTTGGAGAGTCTAGAGGGCTAAGGTAGGGTGACCCTCTTTCCCCATTCTTATTTATCATTATGGAAGAAGTGTTATGAAAATAAATTACTAGGGAGGATGAGTTGAGAGTTCTCAAAGGTATTAAAATTACTATTGGGTTTTCTTTTGATACTTATAAACAATTCACCAATTATACCATGTTTTTTTGTCATGTGGGGTTGGTAGAGGCAAGGGTCTTCAAAAGGATACTATTAGATTAATCCAAGGCTTTTAGGTAGGAGGTAAGTTTGGATAAATCTAAAGCATTTTTATTCTTTACTAATCCCACTTTGGAAAAAAAAATCTTTCAAATTCTCAAGTTTAGGAAGGGTAAGTTACCATGTAAATACCTGGGTCTACCACTTGTGTCTGAGGTTTTGTCTGATAAGCTTTGGGATCCATTGGTCACAAAGGTTGAAAAAAAACTATCCACATAGAAAGGTAGGTGGCTCTCATGGGTTGGGATGCTCAATTTAATTAAGTCAATCATGGTGGCCCTACCTATTTACATGCTCTCTTTCCTCCTCCTATTGGGGGGTGAATAACAAAATCAATCAGAAGATGAAGAATTTTTTTTATGAATAGATCCCTCCAAAAATCTTGGGGGTGTGGAACATTATATGCAGTTGCAGGGATTTGGTCTTGAACCACCCTTCTTGGGATATCAGGGATGGTAGCTTGACTCTCTTTTGGGAGGACTCCTAGGGCAATTTTAGCAAGTTGGTTGAGAAAGACACCTTGAGGAAAGTTAGGGAATTCACAAAACAAGTATGGGGTAGTCAAGTAAGGGATTATTTGGATATAAAAATGGTGGATGGTCATTTGGAATGGCAATGGATATATCCCAAGTAGTTGGGGCTTAGTAATATTGATATTTTGGCCTTTGAAGAAGCCCTCAAGGGACTCGCTCTTTGCATCAAGGATGGTCGTGATGTTCTAAGGTGGTGTGGCATGGCCTCAGGTGCTTACAAAACTCAAGAAGGTTATAAAATTTTGATAAAGTAGTAGGAGTTAGCTTCAATTCTTCCAAGCATGTTATGTTGGAACAACAACTACCTTCCCAAGGCTAGTATTTTTTCTTAGGCATCAATCCAAGGTAGAGTTTTGACTACTGATGGGTTTCAAAAACTTGGGTTCTTTGGCCCCTCTAGGTGTGTGCTTTGTAAATTTATAGAGGAAAATGGAGATCATCTTTTCATTAATTTCCCCTTTACTTCCAAATGCTAGAATTGGCTCTATGCAAAATTGAGCTTGAGTAAAACATTGCCAAACAATCTAGTGAGCTTGTTCAGAAGTTGGCCAATCTTGTATAGTAATTCAGTTCTTTCTGGCCTTTGGTGGTCATGTCCCTCACTCCTCCTATGGAAGGTGTGGAAAGAAAGAAATTGATGCATCTTTTAGAATGCAACAATTCCATTACCATCTTTTCTCAATAAGGTTGAAGCTTGTGTGATGGAGTTGGTAAACTCAAGAACTAATAGGGTGTACCAATCTAAAACTTTCTTTTCTAGTTGGGATGTGAAGATGCAATAGAATTGGAACAGCTTGAAGGTTCCCTCTTGTGTTGGCTCTGGTGGTCTCATGGCTCAAGAGGAATAGAAGAACATCAAATGGCAACCCCCTAATCATGGATAGTATAACTTAAATTTTGATGGGGCATATAGGGATAACCTTGATAGATCAGGGGCTAGTTGCATTGTAAGGAATTGGATGGGAATTATGGTTGGAAAGATTTCTCAACCTATTAACTTGGGAACTCATAATGAGGTAGAATTGTATGTGACACATCTCAAAATCAAGCTATGTGTAAGACTTAAAATGAGGAACATGGTAATCGACAGTGACTCAATGGTAATCATCAATGCCTTGTGCTCAGGGAAACTTCAAAATTGGAAATTAAGGGATTTTCTTGAAGTTACATTGGATTCACCTAGGGAATTTGAGAAGTATGTGACCAATCATATTCTTTATGAAGGGAACCAAGAATCAAATCTCCTTTCAAACCTTAGGGTAGACAAGACCTCTCTGAAAGATATTATCATTCTCGAGGGTGCTACTTGATGCAATCTTACATGGATGGATGGGTGGGCGCCACTCCAAAATGGAATGTGTGGAGTGGTTGTTGAGTTGGAAGGTGAGGTGCCTCTTGGATTTGTGGGGTGGTGATATTCTAGAATTTTCAATGTGGAAAGTAATCATGCCTTGATATTGTCTACAATAGCTAGGTCTTATCAAAAAATTGTGTATTATTCAGGACTTGTAGCAATCAGTTTTATTGGTACATTTTCTCAAGGAATGAATATAAGGTGGTGTGATGGTTCATTAAGGCAATCCCATGTTGGAAATCTAACAATATTTTGATCCTCTTTCCACCTTGCTAATAGTTTTATTTGGTATTTTTCTTGTTTTATTATGGAAAGGTTTATTTTGCAAGTCTTAGTAAAGGAATTGGACATAGGTAGAATGGACACCCCTATCTAGCTTCTTAGTTCTAAGCATCAAATTGCCTTTTTGGGTCTGGTGACATCACTTCAGTTGAGATGAATCATTCATTACTTGGATTATCTTGCATTTTCTATGATAAAATGCATTAAACAAGGAAGGGTTTCATGGTGGGTGTTGAATGTTACAGGATTGATTCTAATATTTTGTTGAGGATGTTGGTTGGGTTTTGGACATGAATTTTTCAAAGGCTAAGGCAAAGGTGATTATGCAACATTTTTTTAGGAAATATTTTCTCATGGGGCTTGAGGAGTCCTTAGTCATGACCTCCCTAGGCATTAGTATTTCTCACCCACGTGACTTAGAGCTCTTGGAGAACCTAGAAGTATTGGTGAAATTCTATCCTTTTCTCTTGGACAATAATGGTATGGAGCTAGTGGAGTATTGTCATTTGGCTTTAGCAGGGGTGGAGTTCTTGAAAAAGAAGTTTTGGTTGGTGGTGGTGTAGAATTCATCCTAGAAGTATGAGTTATGTGATTTTTCCTAGAATAATATCTGCTAATTGGGTTGGGTGTGCATCTCTTTGTTGTGTTGGGTGGTGGCTTGGGTTTCAATTTTTAGGGAGTATATATCTTGGTCTAGGCCAGTTGTTTATGCAGTTTTAGTAAAATGTAGTAGCAAAGTCTAGTATACATATAGCTAGTTCTATTGGATTCTAACCCTATGTGGTAATTTTGGTTCTTGTCTGGTCTAGTTTGGTTATCAATGGTAGTCTTTGTTGCCCCTTAGTCATGGGCTAATTTTGTATCAATTTTTTTTTTATATTAATATAAAAGCTTATCTTTCCTATTAGAAAAAACATAGTCAAAATGTGAAAAAATACATCATTGAATAGCCAAGAGAGAGCTTAACATTACCTAGGTTTTTTTTACTCAACCTTCAAACATGTGCAAACCTAATGGTTAGCACAAACAAGATAATGTGAAATTTTTGAAGAATATGAAAAAACATGTTTTTATATGTTGGAAAGGCACTCCAAGCATTTGGGTTGGAAATCCAAAGAAAATACAAGCCAAAGGCTTAGGGATTCCCAAAGCAAGGTAAAACATGAGTGTGTTATAATGCACTCAAATTTTGTCATAGTTTTGACATAACACAAGTGCATTATAATGAAATCATGTCATGCCTTACTTTATTTTTTTCTGTGTGTTTTTATAAATTTACTTTTATTATATGCATCTTTGTATTTTGTAAAGCAATTTTTTCCTTTCAACATTTTTGGTTTCCAGCCCTTATTTCCTTTCCACTTCGGGATGGTTCTATGCTCGAAGGATGAAGACTGCCATAAAGGTGTGCAATGTGCCACATGGTAGCTATTCATCTTTATATATATATATCATTTTCCTTTTGGGTATGAACCAAGACACATGTCAGCTTAATGGGGATTTTCTTCAAAACAACTCTCACAAATTCTAAAATCACCCTCTCACTTGACACGTCATCTGTTTTTGTTAAGTAGTCTATAACTTCCATGAAAATATATTTTGGGGTAGAGTTCATTGGAAACACAACATATGTCTTACTTTTGGGGTGGAACCTTCAAGTCAACATCATCAATCTACATAGCTGATTGATCTGATTTTGTGAGGCTGTGTTAAAATCCGATTGTCTTCTGACGGTTTATCTTTGTTAAAACATCTAAAACCATTAATGAAGCAATCAAGAATTAATTAGTGAAGATTGTTGCGATCTAATCAAGATCTAAGATTTGATTGTGAGCTATCAAATTCAGGCATCTGGTAGTTTCTTCTTCTAGATTGTTTGTGGTGGTGTCCTCTTCTTTTGGCTATAAATAGGGGTAGCTAGTAGTGAGTAAAAATTTCTAAAGTTTTCTTCAAGAAACCTTTCAAAGAATATAGATAATGTTTTAGGGAGTTCTTTTTCTCAAAAGTAGAAGGGTATTTACATAATACTGCTATTCTCTTTGGCATGTTATATTTAACTTAGACTATCATCGGGTTGTCATCCAACCTCTATTTTCAATTTATATATCATAAAAATTTCATCTATTTGGGAGAAATATTTGAGATTGTGCATTCCATGGCCTTTGTCAAATTTATTTTTCATATTTCATCCATATTGAAAACATTGTGTTGAAAGTTTTACTTTGATAGTTCAGATAACTAATTTACATGTTGTTAGCTTCTATGTTAAATGCTATCTGTTAGAAATTCGATTATGTCCATGATACTCTTTCATTTTTTGTAAAAGGTGTGTCATTTTCATATTATACTGCATAGGAGGAAGAATTCTGTAAAAGTATGAGTATTCTTTTTAATCTTTAGGGTTTTTTCTTATTTTTGATTGAACCTTAATGGATGCTTCCCGTAGGGAGATTTGAAAGACTATATTGTGCTTTAATTAGCCTTTTCTACTCATTCTCTTCCCAACAATGAAGGTTATGTGGCATTATGTGTATCATATTAGTTGTAAGAAAGAACTAAGGTTTGAAATGTTTTAAAATCTTGGTGCATCACCTTTCTTATGTTTTATTTTCATTTCTTTCTACCCCTTTTTCCCCCAAACACAAAGAAGAGTCATCTTTCATTAAAATCCCAAAGGTCATTTAGTGAGGAAAAAATTGGTCCCCCACTCACTAAATTTCCCATAAGTTTGTTTAGAGAGGCACAAGATTTGATGATCAACAATTCATTTTCTAGCACACCCAGTAGGACTAATTTTTTTTTCAAACATCTGATTAGAAGCCAAAAATATTTCTTAAATCAGACCAAGAAAAGAGGCTGGAAATTTCATTCCTAAAGTTCAAACAAGAGTATCTTTCAAAGGCCATTTCTAGTATTCTCAGTTACTTGCCTCAACACTTAGGACGAGAAGACTTACATGTTTCATATCACCTATAAGAAACAACTGGGTAAGGAGTGTTAGCCCACAATCTAGACCCTTATCTACTCCACTAGGAGGTCAAACCTTCCAAATCAAAATACTTATCCATATAAATCTATTTACAATGGATCATATAAGTGCTCTTGCTCCTAGAAATTTTGTAACCTGGGATAGTGATAACCTGGTACAACCATGTAGGCCCCTATATGTATGGCCTGCCATACCCACCAATGCTTTTAAGGCAATCCAAAAGCTTTCCAAGGAGGATTTTAAGACCCCTTCCAAAAATCTCCAAGATATAGCAAAGTTATGCAGAGTACATAACATTGTAGAGGAGAATGTTTCTCTCAAGTTACTAGCTATGTCTTTCAAATGAAAATCCTAGGATTGGGATAGGTCTTTAGCTTTTGGTTCTATCTGCTCTTTGGATCAACACGAAGATAAGTTGTTTAAGCACTTCTTGGAAAAGGGAGACTGCTCCTATTTATTGTAGCAATTTATCACCATCAGGAGGGCCCCACAAGAGGCCATGAGTGACTTTAACAATAGGTTTCAAAAAACATAGAAAAGGATTCATGTAATTGTCAAACCTCTAGAAGCTATGCCATTCATGTTTTATCTAAAGGCTTTCAATTCAGACATCACAGTCATGATACAATCTATGGGAGGCGATACCCTACCCGATGCATACAATTTGGCTATGTGTGTAGAAAATAGTCTGATTAACACTGGGAAGCTCTTGCCATCACCACTTATGCCCATGTTCATGGAAATGTCTAGTGGCCCCCAGGAAGAAGTAACTCCTAGTGCCTCCATTCCATAAATCAGCATGTCAGTTGTAACACCATCCATGTACGTATACCTAGAGGACAACCAAGCACATCAAGATCTTCATAATTAGAAGTAAACATCAAAATTATGAAGAACCTCATGCAATCATTTGCGAATGAGCTAGTCTTGATACAACAAAAGCAAGAAACAACTCTAAAGCCTCGATTGAAGATATATCAAGGAGGAATGCCATATTGTCAACAAAACACATATCAAGGAGTTCTAAAAGGAGGGAATCAACAACCAACACCTACAAGTTAGATAGTCCCAGTCACCATGCCACTTCAAACAATCAAGAACAATTCAAGTAAAGATTTGGTCTCAAGCCAAAATGATCTGGCAGAAGATGCTAATGTGTGGTTCTTCCCATGTAGTGATAACCATATTCCCTAGAATTTTCCAAGAGTAAATTTTCAAAAAAAGATAGCAGAGCAAAGAGGACAAGGCATGTTTTCAAATGCTGAAGAATATCAGTCTCTTGGAATGGAGAAAGACCACTTCAAATCACAAATGCAATGGATCTCCTTAAATAAAGAGTTGGATATCACACTAGAACAAGCACTTTTCTCTTGGATGGAAGAAGAAGATGCAGTATTTATGAATGATTCTCTGATGACTAGTGCCCCACAGGTGTATTCAAACTATAACAAAAGGTCCAAAAGAAGGCTCACTAGATAATATGTACAATGAGCCCTACAACAATCACAACCACAAGTAAAGAAACCCTCACAAATTTGACACACTCAATAGTCACAAGCCCCACCATTGCTAGAGAAAGAGGTAGAAAAAGCATTGGGCCCATCCACATTGGATTGGAATTTCCCGAAGATGAAATAGATACCATCGTTCAAAGCCAAGGTTTTGCCAATCAAAACATTCAATGTGGTCAAACAATTGAAGAAGGCACCTGGCAATATATATCTATGGGATGTTATAGAAATTTTAAAATTGAAGAAGAGGGAAAAATACTATGAACAAATGCATTCCCACTATGCAATCAAGATAGAGACAAGGAGCCCACATCGGACCCCCAACCTTTGGGATCCACAACATATGTAAATATCATGGAAAATGAAAATGAGAAAGAAAAAGGGATCATGCCTAAGAAACTGGTCAATGCCTTGAAACTTAAGTATGAACCTCTTGAAAAAGGGATCATGCAATTAGATAGGAAGAAGGTCTCGATCGTCAGCTGTATCAAGGATCTGTCTTTAGCCCTCTTCTCATATCTAATCCAAACCATTACACAAGAAGTGGTCATGATAGACATCCCCCTAGTGTTTGGGATGTGCCTTTTAAGGGACTTTATATCAAATCTTGGTGAATATCTAGCGCTCAAATGGTCCCATTTAATATTATGTAAAAATTATGGGGTAAAGATGAAGATCCTATCTAATTCCTTGCACCCTAAACATATAGTAGACAAGATAGTCTTATGTTCTGAAGCAGTGCATACCTCCTCAAAAATGGAGACGTATTGTGTACAAATGTTAGAAGACAAGGAGGACACAAGTGATAAGACCTCTCAAGAGGAGGCCCTCCTTAATTACTTTATTTACTCTTCCCCATTCCATAACTTACATGCTACTAGATTGGGTACCTATGTGATCTTGGACAATGACCAAGTCTTCTTGAAATTGGGAAAAGAGTAGGAAGAGTCTAGCAGACCTAGCAACAATAGTCTATAGACATTATATTTTGATGATACCAAATGTAAGATCAGTTCTGGAGCAGGCATTCGACCAATATACTAGACTAGATTAGAGACCGTCAAATATTTTTGCTTCCATTTTGCATGCTTGAATAATGATGTTGAGTATGAAGCTTTGGGCCATGGTTTTTTTCTTGTGGAATGGATGAGTGTGAAGAGAGTACAAGTGTTTAGAGACTCAAAGTTGATCGTAAGCCAAGTCTATGGACAACTAGCTAAAAAAATGTAAGAATGAGGTCTTACAAACATAGAATATGGGATTTGATTGAGATCTTTGAAGCTTTTAACATATAGGTCATCCCACGATCCCAGAATATCATCATTGATTGAATGGATTTGATTGGTTCAAATTTTGATCCAACTCCTAAATCAATAAGAAAATTGAATGCAGTGTAGACCATCATCTAACTATAAATTCTCGAAAATGAACAGAACTAGTAGGTATTTTAGGACAACATTCAAATTGTTACTTTTTTACAAAAGTCATAGAAAGCTTTTGATCATTCATGGTCTACGGATTGAAGAGCTACAAAAGAATAAGTGATCCAATTAAAGGGCAATAAGCTCCCTCAAGGTTTGATTTCTCTTGAAAATATTTTTGATTGCAAAGATCCAAGGAATAGCAAACAAAGATTCACTCCTGATGCAAAAGACTATGAAGATCTCAATGTTGGGAATGGCAGAAAGCTAAAAGTTAGAAGAGACATCCTGTAGAAGGATAAAGAGACATTGAAAGGACTATGTTCTAGATACAACGGGGTCATAGCTTGGACCTATGATGATCTAGAAGATATGATTCATGCATAATCCAACACACTATTCACTTGGATGAAGGATCAAAGCTCATCTAACAGAAACAAAGTCTAGTCAATCCAAAGGTTGAAGCACTAATGGCATAAGAGCTTACCAAATTAATCAAATAAGAATCATATATCTGATCAAACATTCCACCTAGGTATCCAATCTTGTACTAGTGCAGAAAAAGAATGGCGATATTTGACTCTATGTGGATTTTAGGGACTTGAATAAGGCACTGTTAAAAGATGACTACCCTTTTCCCTTAGTGGAGTAGATTCTTTAGACCATGGCTAGATGCTTTTTTGGGTTATAACCAGGTATAAAACAAAGAGGAGGACTAGCACAAAATAACATTCACCAATAAGTGGGGAATGTTTGCATATGTAAAAATTCTCTTTGGACTCTCTAATGTTGGTGCAAATTTTCAGTGAGCAATGGATATCACCTTCAAGTGGCTGGTTAATCAAATCATCTTAATATATCCAAATGACCTAACTATTTTCTAAAAATCTAACAATGATCATTTTGATCATCTGGAAAAGGTCTTCTATAAATGCCAATAGTTTAGGATTTCCCTAAATCCCAAGAAATGTGTCTTTTGGGTATTGCAAGGCAAGTTGATAGGTTTTTTGGTATCAAAAGAAGGAATAGCCATAGACTCCAAAAGGGTGAAGTCTATAATAGAGCTACCACTATCAGTCAACCAGAAGGGGCTATAGTCCTTTCTAGGAAAGATCAATTTCATCAGTTGATTCATTTAAGAATTTGCGGGCATCACAAGACCTATCATGCTAATGTTGAGGAAGAATTTAGTGTTTAAATGAACTACTAAAGGAAATCTTTCTTTCGAGAAAATAAAGGAAACCATTTTTGCAGCCCTAGTATTAGCTAGCACAAACTTCTCCAAGTATTTCTTGCTCTATGTCTATAGTGGCCAGCATAACATAGCTTTGGTACTCACTCAGAAGAATAAAGATGGAATCAAAGAACATCACATCACATTCCATTATAGAACTCTCAAAGGATATGAAACTAGGTACAATATTGTTGAGAAATAAGCCTTTAACATTATCAAAATCCTTATGAAATTTTGACACCTAGTATCAGCCAACAAAATTACCATCCTTGTTGCCCATCCTAGTGTTTGGGAAAATATCACTGAAGGAAAGATAACCAAAAAGAGGGCCAACTAGATCACTAGGATCTTGGAATATGATGTAGACATCTGACCAACCTGTAGTTTAGAAAAATGGATCTTTGGACATTTCACACTCATTTGGGTCCTTCTTGGGGATTTTGGCTTAGTTTTTCCTTGATTTAGTGTTGTAATGTGGTTAACACATTCACATTAGGTCTTGTTCCCTTGTAAACTAAAATGATTTTAATGGTATCTTACCTAGGTGTTGTAAAGTGTTGTAACACACTTTCACACTTTTCTAAGGTCTTGTTAATATATTTCACCTAAATAACCTCTTTTTTTCATTTACCAAGCCTTACTGCTAAGTGTTGTAACACACTTTCACATTTCTCTAGGCTTGTCATTAATAATTGGGATTTCTTAAGCTTTAATTGGTACCATTTTACATCCACATCCCTTATTTAAGTGTATTTTTGAGAATAATCTCGAAAAACATCATTTAAAACTTAAAAATCTCAAAACCCACTTTAAATTCCTAAGGTGGGACTCATTCACCATTCTGGGCGAATGAGTCCCCTTAGGTGAGATCCATTTTCCTAATATGGAAAATGAGTCCCCTTTAACTCAAAATTATAGTGGGTTTTTATTCTCCAAAATCTAAGGTCAGCTTATGATGTATTTTCGGAAATTATTACATAATTGAGTATAAATACAAATTTATTTCTCTCATTTTCATACCTAGTAATCTTAAGCATTCAAGTGAGTTCACAAGATATCATTGATAATTTACAAGAGCATTCAAGGTATTTCAAGGGAAGATTATCAAGCTTGCAAGAGCAATTTCAATCATCAATCGTCATGTAAAAGACTAGTTTCATCATGTTGTTTTAGAGATAGTAATTGTGGTGTAGTATTTATGAGCATTACATTCAAGATCCATCAACATCAAGCTATAGTTCAAGTCTACATCCATTGGAGCCATTACTTACATGGTTGTAACATCTTATTTCAAGGGTTTGGTGATTTTTAAGATTTTCCTTTGTTCATTCATCATTTTACTTTCATATTTTATTTCATTTCAAGGGTTTAATTACCAACATAGGGTTTGACCATGGTAAACCCCTATTCTCTAACCCCACAACCATTTTTCCCTCTCTTCATATGCGATTTGTAGGGTAGGTTGCAGATTTATCATGGAGCAAGATTGAAAAAGTATTCATCAAGTTGTCAAAGCTATTTAAAGTCGTTAAAGTTGCAAACAAGACTTGGAGAATATTTACAGGTTGAATTTGGCAGTTTCAAACCTGGATCTAAACGAAGAGTAGAAGAATGGACTAAGGGCTACATATTCCAATTTTAAATCTCCATAAATCAAGAAGATTTATTTTCCATTAGTGGCAAATGAGCCCCATTATATGAGTCTTACAGAGATTTTTGCAGATCTGAGTACCCATTTGTCTAAAACCTATTTCAACACTATTCACCCAAAGCAAGACTAAGCCACCCAACTTGGTGTATGAGTCCCATTTGGCCTAAAAAGTAATAAATTTATGATTCTAGAGCTTCATTCCATCTCCCTCCAATTTATAGGTGCACACTTTCAATCTCATAGTTTTTGGTTACATTCTATTTGCATTCTTAAGTCTTTTTGAATATCACACTATGTTTTCAAACATCTTGCATTTTCTAAGTTTATATTTGGTGGTGAACCCCTCTTATCTATTTTTTAGCCTCTAGGAAAATCCCCTTTGATAGATTTCAATCTCATTTGTATTAGAATCTCAAGGGTTTTTTCTTGAGTGAAACACTAAGATTTTTTTATTTCTCTATTTTTAGATCCAAAACTCTAGAAGTGCAAGAGATTCCCACTACACAAAAAAATTCATTTCATTTTGGTAAATTTTCATTTAGAACATCATATTTTTTATTTGGAGTGCATTTGAGTTCTATATCTAGCTTGCATTAACATTACATTTCATTTTTCATTACTTAATTTGCATTCTAGGGTTTCAAAATTTGCATTAGTGAAAATTTCATTTAGCTTGCATTAATACACTTATTTTCATTGAAAAAAATAAAAAATTGCATTTGCATCACATATTTGCATCAAAAAACATAAAAATAATAAAAACCAATTCTAAAATTCTAAAAAATTTCAAAAACATCACTACCTGGACTCATTCACCACCCTTGGCGAATTAGTCTAGTTGCATATTTTCCACTACATTTTTTGGCATTAGTCTTCATTTTTTGTGTTTCTATTTTCTATGGTTGCATTTCTTTTTCTCTTTGTAGAATTTTTGTTTCACCTAATTCACTACATTTAGCTTAAGTCCAATCATCTTGTGCATTGCTAAAAATCAAAATTACATTATTGCATAGCTTAGAATCTAAATTTTGTATCATAGATATGTTATTTGCTTTGGTCAACTTTGAATGTCATTAAAATCCTTAGTGGATGTGTCTAGTTGTACTTTTAGAAATGATCCTAATGAAGTTGAACTCACTCATGCTCACTCAACTTCTAATGCATGTCCTCCTCAAGATGTTGACATCATTGGAGAAGATGATGATAACATGAATACATTCTTAAGTGATTGTCTTAACAACCTTGAAGAAAACACATCATTTCACCCATCAATGAGACAACCAACTCCCCATATGATACCACCACTTGAGATGTTTGGTTACTTGCATCCTAAAACTAATGCTTGACCTAAACAAGGATGTGACACAACAAGTGAACATAGAATTCATCAAATTCTAGAACAAATCCCAACTGATGAACACACAAAGTGGATAGGTTATCAAGATCCACCCCATAATAGCAAGGCTCCTAGAGAATATCTAAGGCTTTGTAATGATGGAATGGTTATCTTTGATTCTCCCCCAATCTGAAAACCCTTCTTCCTAGGGAGAAACCCTTGAATGATAACAATGACAAGGATGAGAGGATCCCCTTGAGTCCTCCTCCAACTAAAGAAAAGGGTGAATCTAGCAAATGCTAGAGGCCTTAAAAATTAGAAAAACTAAAGTTTCCTCTTTGTCCACCACTTGAAAGTGAACAAAAAAATAAAAATTATTCTCAACCAAGGATTAATACTATTACCACCTATGAATAGGCTGGTGCTATATCCTAAAGATGAAAAATTTCCAAATTATGCATATCATCGAGTTCTTGGACATAATAGTGATGAATTTCATGCATTGAAAGAAATATTAAACAGTATCATTTTGATGGTAATAATTGCTATCCAATGATCACATAACATACTCTCCTACTCTTTTTCATGTAATAGTTGTAGAACATTCTCTTCTCACTATTACATGACCTTTTCCCATAACCTAACTCGGCTCATTCTTTTCTCACACTTAGTGGGGAAATAAGTTGTTAGCCTTGTCCTAGTAATGGATATGTCATTGTCCCTTGAATTCTTCATCTACCATCCACTTATCCATACTATCATTGGGAGGTGGATTATTTTCTCATTGGTTGAATCACATTTTCCTTACTAGATTTTTGATTTATTTATTTTTCATTTTATTTTTTTGTGATTGCATGTGCGTAATGTGATGCCTCGTACTATTCTATTTGATGTTCTCTCTCTTTGTGGCATTCCTCTATTTGTACCTTCATTCTTCTATATGTTGTGCATCGCTTTTGCTTTTTTAATTTTTTTTTGTCTTATGTCTTCCTTTTGGGGATGATGCAAGGAATTAAGACACCTTATGTCTCTTCGATGTTGACTCAAAAGGATTTCTTTTTCATTTTTCCTTTTCATTTTCTTTTTTCACTTTTGTCTTATGTCCTCCTTTTGGGGATGATGCAAGGCATCTAGACACCCTATATCTCTTCCATGTTGACCCAAAAGGCTTTCTTTTTCATTTTTCCTTTTCACTTTGTCTTTTCTTTTTTGTCTTATGTCTTCCTTTTGGGGATGACGCAAGGCGTCAAGGAACCCTATGTCTCTTCCATGTTGACCCAAAAGGATTTCTTTTTAATTTTTCCTTTTCATTTTCTCTTTTCACTTTTTTCTTGTGTTTTCCTTTTGGGGATGACAAAAGGTGTCGAAAGATTCATATTTCTTCCATGTTGACCCAAAAGGTTATTTTCCTTTGTCTTCACTCTCTTTGTGTCATTATTCTAGTTCTATGTGTATTTGGGGGATGATGACAATTCTGAGCTCTTCTACAAACATTGCAACAACAAACATACTAATCCCAAATCCATAGATCCCTTATGTGTTTGGGGTTTCCATTTTGGCAGAAACCCTTTTTTTTCTTTCTTTTCCTTTCTTTTACATAAAAAAGCTTTACTCTAAAACATATGACTTTGCATAGGGTTTTCCAAGTTGGATCTCATGTCTTATTTCTTGTTTTCATTTTTTATTTTCTACTTTAAAGTAATTGCTCACAATATGTTGTTAGCAATTCCTTTAAAGTGGGGGCATACCTTGGAATTATCCTTTTGGATTTTCCTTGTCATGGTTCTTAATGCAACCTTCTTATTTCATATGATGTATTTTTCACTTTTTAGACAACATTGGGTGTGATGTCCCTCATGAGCATGATCTATCTTAGCATATTACATTCCTCTTGGCGGCTTGAAGTTGCACACTACATCCCTTAAGATGTGAATCTCATATTCTTTGATTGGTCCTCTCTTGGAGACATTACGCACAATGTTCCCTAAGCTAAGACCTTGCATGAACTAAGAAAGACCCCTTTGAACATTATTTAAATATTGCATTTTGCATTTGTTATTATATGGTCACCTTGGACAACACAACTTTCATTCCTGTGGACCAATTTTTTTTGTTCATGAGCTCCAAGCATATGAATTTTTTCTTGTCTCATGAAGGTTAAATAATTTTCTTGTGCGATGCCTTATTAAAGTTATCAGGAGGTATAACTTTGGTATGGTTGACCAAGAAGCCCAATCTGAGACATGACTTTCCCCATAGCCACTTGCATGTGTGTGTGAGTGTATACCAACCATGAGTGTATGTTTCTCACCCTTTTAGGTCTTCTCCCCGAGTGGACAACCATGAGCTCCATCGCTTCAGAGTGAGTATGAATTTATGTTGCCTAGATCTAATCCACATCATGTTGGACAAATGATCGAATTTTGATTTGATTACATTGTTTCACTCTCTCTTTTTTTCTCTCTTCCTTTTCTTTTGCATTGTATGATTGGCTTTTTCACTATTCTTGATATCATTTTCATGTGTGTTCATTTTTCCTTATGTTGGTTTGTCATGGGGTCTTGATCTTGGGGGCTTGATCACCCCTCTTGATTGTTTTTGTCTCATCTTTCCAACATGGGTGCATTTGGACCCCTCTTGATGTGTGTTTTTGTCTACTTTAGTGTGAGTTTGAAGAAAGTTCATCCTTTCACTAAAGTGGAGGCTTAATGTAGTGTTAAAAAAGGACTTTTGGACATTTTCATGCTCATCTAGGTCCCTCTTGTGTATTTTGACTTATTTTTTCCTTTATTTAGTTTTTTAATGTGGTTAACACATCCACATTAGGTCTTGGGCCCTTGTGAACTTACAGGATTTTAATAGTACCTTACCTAGTGGTGTAGGACACCATAGGCCTTAATGTGGAAAAATTGTGAAGTTTTATGTATTTTGGTTTTTTTGTGTGTAATTTAAGACCATTTGTGATGTTTCTGGCTCAGTTGGATTCAATTATGTGAAAGTTGCCCATTTTTACAAAAAGTTGCATAAGCAACTTTTAAATTTTTGGTTTTTTAGGGAAGTTGAATGGTTATATTTTCAAAAGATGTTTGTAAATGATTATTTTTTATTTTTAATGATTAGATAAGAATTTTTTAGGTGAAGAAAAGGTTCTAGTGTACATTTGGAAGATTGAACATCAATAAAAAAAAAAAAATTCCTGTGTTTTTCCATTGAATTTTTTGCTATATTGAGTGGTATGACCCTTTACAACATGGAAGTGTTCAAATTTTGATTTTAATTCATGGAGTATTGAATCCTTTTTCTTCTGCATTTTATTTCACTTGATTTCATCAGGCTTTGAAGAAGTTAGAGTAGATTTACTAAAAGTGGCTTAAAACCCTCACTAGGTGTGCATTGATTGAAAAAGAATAAATTTCTCTCCATTCCACTGATGGATTGGCCTCCAACTTGGTGGAATGTATGTAGTTAGGGTATATTTAGTTTTAATAATGCTGCAAGATTATGGGAAGGTGTTGTGAGCAATTTTAGGTGATGCCCTAGTTAATTAACCTCATGTTTTAGGAAAATAAGTTGCATACGAGTTAGGGATTGTAGAAAAGATCTTGTGAAATGGTTTGTAATGGTTGAAAATTTGTGGTAAGACCATTTATGACATGTATAAGCCATTTTTATGAAGTTTTGAGGTTTGGGTTTTAAAAATCTTGTTTTGACCATTCTAAACAAGCCTAATTAGGCCTATTTCAAGGTGTTGCAGTAGAAAATTGAGGGTTTTGTTTCAAAGTAACCCTATTTGTAAATTTGATATGTTCTCAAATGGAAAAAAGGGTATCTTAAATGTTGATCAGATTATGGGTTTGTGGCCTGGTTTGGAAATCAGGCTAGAAAACCCAGTTTTGAAGTACTACTAGAGGATTGAGGGTTAGTAAGCAAAAAACCATCATTTGATGATTTGAATCTTGAAAGTTTGCTTCATTGAAATATTTGAAAGATTACCTACCCCACTCTATATCAAATTGGTATTAGAGCATAGGTAGGTCTTTAAAAAGGGAAAGTGTGAAATAAGAGAGAAAGGTTAAGGTGAAAAAGTGAACAAGATGCCTCCAGAGAGTAAACATATGCCTAGGGAAATGAATGAGATGAAAGAGAAGACACCAAGGGAGATTATAAGGTTGAAGGAGCTGAAATATATGGTGGTAGAAAGGATTGAGGTTATGGAAACCAGACAAAGGAGAGGTATGGTCATGGGTGATGTCAGTGACCATGAAGAAGGGGAGGAGGAGAATTCCCCATAAAATTAAGAAGATGAATTGGATCCTAAAGAGAAGAATTTTTCCAAGCTACTAAGAGTAGTCAAGGAAGATAAACACAAGTTGAAGATTGATCTACCAATATATGGAGGTAATTTGAATGATGAAGAGCTTTTGGATTGGACTGCAACACTTGATAATTACTTTGAATGTGAAGATGTACTTGAGGAACAAAGGGTCAAGATAGAAAAAACAAAATTGAAGGGACATGCCTTGCTATGGTGGGATTATGAGTAAACTGAAAGGAGGAAGAAAGGAAAATCAAAAATTCCCTCTTGGGATAGAATGGTGGCCAAGCTTAAGGGTAAGTTCTTACTGATTGATTATTCAATTCAAATGTACAAGAAACTTCAAGGTCTAAAACAAATAGAAATGGATGTGAAAGCTTATACTACAGAGTTTTATAAACTAAGTATAAGGGTAGGTCACATGGAGGATGATGCGAAGAACGCGGCTAGATATATTAGTGGATTAAGATTTAACATTCAAGATGAGTTAACTTTGGAAAATATAAGGACGGTAGAAGAATCTTTCCAATTGGAAATTAGGGCTGAAGAAAAGCTAAAGAGAAGGAAAGACAAAAAAAACTAGGGGCATTGGCAACAACTCCAGAGGAAGAGGTTCATTTTCTACTCTAAGACAATCATATGAGAACCAAGAAGATGCAAGAAAAGTTCAAGAGAAAGTTGTTGATAAGAGAGGTGGATTTAGAGGTAGATTTAGAGGTCAAGGAAGAGGATCTAGTGGATTCACATGAAGGTGTTATTAATGCAACAAGTTTGGGAATCAAGCATGGAAATGTAATGAAATTCAAACCTCTACTTGACATGGAGGAGAAATAAGAGCTCAATTGGTGCAAGAAGATGAGAATGAGAGTGTAAACTCTCCATCATAGCATGTTGGTCTAGTAGTTGGTGAATCACTTATGGTAAGAAGAACTCTCATCAAGCCATTA
>VDFB02073889.1:0-27962 GCA_007258455.2 Sequoia sempervirens | reverse complement strand
ACATGGGTTTACAAGTTTTAAGCTACAATTTCACCTTCATTTTCAACATCTTTTATATATATTCTACTTATGTCTTAGTTATCACCTAGGTTGGCTTGGATACCTAATTAGATCACCTTGATTGACTTAACTACATGAATAAGACTAGTAAAATAATTACATAAATCAGAAGTCAACTACACATATCTTGATACGATTATTGGGTTAAACGCAGAGTATTCCCCCTTCAAAGAAACATTATCCTTGATGTTAATCAAGTATGGATGCTTCTATACAAAATCTTCATCTTCCCATGTGGCATCCTTGACTAACGAAATCTTCTACTAAATGAGATACTCAATGATGTCCTAGTTCTCAACTTTATTAACTATGGATCAAAGACGACTCTTCCTTCTCCATTTAACTTTGGTAACATTGTATGTGTATGGATTTGTTGACCAATCACCTTCTTTAAATAGGTAACATCATAAAATAGATGTATCTTTATTATTGGACCTATAGCTCAAGCTTGTAGGCTACACTACCAATCTTCTACAAAATCTATTATGAATCATAATATTTTGGTGAAAACTTGTTATTCCTCTCTCTTACAAGCCTCTTTCCCAAGCAAAAGAAAACCACTCTCTCTTGCAAGCTTTGTTCCCCCTATAGAGTGATATTACTAACATCAAAGTCCATTTATTTTAATACTCATTGAGTAGCATCCTCATATTGAGAAGGATGAATCTCTCCCTTGGCTTTGTTAAGTATATATTAGAACTCTTCTCTCCTTATTCTAAGGAAAAAATCCCTAAACTCCTTTTTCTTAACAAAGCTATGATTAGACATAAATTGGTTGTAGGCCAAAGCTCTTACATCATTTTCTATCACATTTGTATCATTGAAATCTATCATGAGCTTATTTTCTGGCACCTACCCTTCATTTTGATTTCTTCAAGGTGAGGGAAAAACCTGATCAACCTCTTCATCTCTAGGTATACTCTCTCTAAGATCCTCATCTTCAAGCTCACTCTTTGTAACATCCTTGAGATTTAGAGAGTAATCCACCAAAGGTTGTATGCCACTTGGTACCACAAGAGTTGCTACATGGTGCACTGTTGACTATGTTGGCATAGCCTCTTGTTGAGTTGGATGTTCAATTTCCTTTTCATTAGGTCTCTCCTCTAAAAGAGTCTTCTCCAATTTTTCATTCTATTAAATGGATCTACAATATTAGGGAAAGCTCCCTTATATGAAGGATTTGATTTCTTCCTTCTTTCTTCTATACGTCCTATCCTGATCCAGTTTTGCTTCATTTCTTTGAATTGGTCTTATGTTAGACATTTTTTTATTACATCATTTGTGGCATTAAACTTGTGAGAATAGGAGGATATTTTTTCCTCCAATCTAATTTTGTTGATGAAATTCTCAGGATCACAGTTTCTTGCAACATCAACTTTCATTCTATAGGTTTGTAAAAGAGGAGGTAAAACGTCTAAGCCCTACTTAGCTATAATGCTAAAATCTAAGAAGTGCATTATAGTAGGAATATGAGAACCCTTCTTAAATGATATGAGATGATGCTTATCTAATTCATTCAATTTCCACATGATTTCCATGAAAGAAATTCTATTAGATACAAATTTTGGTAGGAAATTGGGTTGAACAAGAGAGTCATAAACCCTAATCAATGTGCAATTCATGTACAAGTACCAATCACCCCAATTATGATCAATTCCATTTTTAGTATCCATTTTCAAGGGCATAAGGAACTTGATCACCTTATTAGATAATCTATGTTTAGATGGGAGGCTGAAATTCTCCAAAACACCTTACACAAATACATTCCTAAACACCAAATAATCAGTACAAAGGCAATGGGAATCCCATAAATATGTCCAAATTTGGACATGCAATTTGACACCATCATCATCAGTCATTCTTAGTTTCATGGGTTTTCTCCATATTTTCATTCTAGTATGCAACACCAAGTGACATAATAGAGAGTACCATTTGAAGTGCAACCCAACCTTAGGATCCTTCAAATCGCTTAATTGCTTATGAATACCCCCTACAATATAAGAAGCAAAGTAAAAACTTATATATTTAAGTCCTAATGTTGTATATTCATAGCTAGCATCATCATGTGCATATGCATCTACACCTTGCAATCTTCTCCCAATACTTGACATAGAGAAAAGTAAGTATTGATGAAGTAATCTTCAAAAATATCAAAATCAAAAGGCTCGACCTCATCCCTAGAAAACTTAACTAGTTTTCTATCCAACCCTCTTCTTGTGTGTTGAGGAAACCACATCACCCTAAAACTATGTTTATCTTTATAAATTTATCTACTTAGAGCCCAATATCAATACCCACATTAGCTACAAAATTTAAGTTGAAAGTATTCATAATGGCTTGCCTACTTGTCTCCAATAATGGAGATCCTTTATTACTTTTGATAACTTTGTTTTCAAAATCATAATTATCAACCAAGGCCTTAATCAAATCCATGCTAATGAGTACATTTGGGACCACCAATTTATCCAAGTCCCAAGTCCAAAGGTTTGAGATAGGCTTGTCATATTTACTCCTCTTATAGCAATATTAAAAAAGTCTTTGACCTTGCTAAGGAATAATGGTATCCCTAATTTGATTGGCTCTATCACTAATTCTATATGTCAAAACCCTAGTACCTTGAGCATGCTTTTCCCTCTTAGTATACCCAAGCAATTATCTCATTAAATCATCTTCAAGGAACCTTTTGACCCACCTAGACTTGGCATTGAATTCACTCAATTTAAATTTTATCAAACAAGTAGGGTTTTCTAAAGCTGGTTCCTAATTAAACTAAGTTATTGATTTCCTTCAAAGTACCAAAAAGAACAATCACTTAGTAGGTACCCTTCTAAGGATCCTTCTTTAACAACAAGTAATTCTTAGAAATTACTGCAAGTTTTTGGATATAATTATAATGACTTAACCATGATTTTTCTTGGAAACCGTAGTCTTTGTCTGCACAACTTTCTCCAATAACTCAAAATTATCATTATTATGAATTTAGAAATGATTTGGTTACAATGATATGGAAAAGATGAAAACAATTGCTTTAAAACAATAGTATTTTCACCTTAATTGCCACATTAATGGATCACATGAATGAAACTAGTTGTCTACAAGTAGTCGTATTCAATTCTGAATTTCAACCGTTGATCTTGAAATGCCACAGTATGATGGAAGGCTAACACATTCACGAGGTAAACCGCATAAAAGATTTAAAAATATTTTGGTGAAAATGTGGTACATTAGTATTATGTGCTAAAGTAGGGAGTGGGTACATGTCCATTTTTCTTTTAGTTGCTAAGGCATCAACACATTACAAGGAGAATATTCAATTTGTAAAATGCAATGTAGAGAATATCAATGAGAATTTGACAAGTTTTAGTTTCTTAAACAATATAAGGATAGTGCATTTAGCCTATGCGTTGATCATCAGAAAATGTGGTGCAAAATGATTATGCGCCCTAATCAATATCCACCACATGTCCTGCATAGTCAAAGGAAGTCAAGCCATAATAGGTTATGTATTTGTTGCACAGAAGGAATTGTGGTATGAAGGAGATGCATGCTTTGATGGGAAGCAAACACACATATATTCCTCGCCAAAAATTTAGAAGGCTAGTACAATTTACTTATGCATTGGGTACTAGAAATTATATTGTGGAAGGATTTAACATTGAAATGAGAAAGTGACAAGTGTCTCAAGTGGGGGCCACTATTAGCGATAACACTTAAGTCATGAATTAAAACATGTGTATTAATGCTAGGATACAAAATTGATATGAATTAATAAGGGGCAAGTTGGTAGATGAAGTAAAGGTCTTGAAGAAGTAACTTAAGGGACTAGGTGACCAAGACAGGCAATCAACCAGAAAACAAAAAATAAAGTGCAAGGATTTCAACAAGGGTTTAGGGTTTTTACATAACCATAATACAATTTTTTAGTACCCTTACAAATATGACACTATTTATAATTTAAAAAAAAACAATAATTTGCAAATGAAAATATTTTTTGGTTTTAATACAGGTTTAATTCACCAACAAAAATATTTTATTGGTTTTAATATAGTTTAATTTACCATTAAAATATTTTATTGGTTTGAATACAAGTTTAATTTGCCATTGAAGTTATTTTATTAGTTTGAATATAGGTTTAATTCACCAAAAAAAATATTTTATTGGTTTGAATACAAGTTTAATTCACCAACAAAAATATTCTATTGGTTTGAATACAAGTTTAATTCACCAACAAAAATTATTTTATTGGTTCAAATATAGGTTTAGTTTTCCACAAAATATTTTATTGGTTTGAATACAAGTTTAATTCACCAATGAAATTTTTTTATTGGTTTGACTACAGGTTTAATTCACCAATGAAAATGTTTTATTGGTTTGAATACAGGTTTAATTTTCCAACAAAGTTATTTTATTGGTTCCAATAAAAGTATAATTCGCCAAGATTTTCTACAAACTTCTAGTGGCTAAAAAGGATTCACTAATCGAGTTAATATTTTTTCCCAAAAAAATAGATTCACCAATAGAATCAATATTTTTTGGCAGAATAATGCAAGATTCGCCAAGCTTTTATACCTTTTCCTAGAGGGGGTTTCTTAAAGTTATCCTTGATCTTTAATTAGCATTATTTCAAATTTTAAGACTTTTTACAATTATTTTCTTTTTTCTCTTTTGAAACAAAGATGGAAACCTGTATATCATCTATTTACAAACATCTAAAGGGGTATTTGATGTGTAGTTTTGATTGTAACCAAATTTGATTTTACTGAGGGCATGGTGGAACCTTCAAATTTTCATGTTCCACTGATCTGAAAATGCTTTGTCTTTGGTATCCTCTTGGTTTATCAAAGGTTAGGGTTTAGGGTTTATGTGGGGACTTGTTTTACTTTGGATATTTTCTCCTATCTAGATCCTTAATCTTTTGGTCTAATCCTTTGTTGACCTACTATGATCCGTTTCTATTAAGGTTAAAACAACTTGAGTCATTGATGTCCATATAATGACTGGCCCCTTGTGGTTAGGGTTCCTCGTTGCCCATTGCTTAATTTTTCTCATGTGCCTTGGTCCAAGAAATTCTTTTATTTTTATAAGGTTGATATTCGGCCTTGTTTGGCCTTTACATCCTTTGCACAAGGTCTTATTAAGTCTTTTAAGGCTTTATCTTACATTGTCTTAGGTAGTCCCCTCTTTTAAAACATCTTTGTGCGCGTGCCTTTTCCCATCACTTAAGTTATCGCTCATCATTGAAGTTGTTTCTATCATTGGGTTCATTACTATGATGAGCAATGAGCCTTTGGTTCTCTTTTCCATTGCGTGTTGTTGAAAGCATTAGATCTTCATATTTGATTTATGTGATGAGTGATGTGGTTATGTGTTTTCATATTGCCTATCACTAAAACCTTTTTGTTGCTTGGTTCCACTTCAGTGAGGCATGATGAATGTTGTATCTTCCTTGTATTGCGTCATTGCAAAAATATTTCATTGCCTTTTTCAGTTACTGCGATGAGCAATGGGAAGGTATTGAATGAAGCGATATGATTTTGCCACTTGTTTGCATCTAATGTCATCACTGGTTTCACCCATCGTCAAAAGCGTTCTCAAATCCCAATCAGTTATGGTGATAAGCGATGGAGGATATGATGAAGAATATTCCTTCCATCAGAGGGGTTGTCACTCATCACCGAATTTTGGGTATGACTTCAAGGCATTACTATGATGAGTGATGGAGTCCAAAAGGTACTGTGAGTTTGTGGATGGCTACATGGAAATTCTCTGGGGTATTATCATTGTTTTTAAAGCACAATTGTAAAAGCATGAAATGATGGTTGATGATGATCCTTGATCATGTTTTAAATCAAAAAGATCAACGGTTGGAGTTCAAATTGGAACAACTATTTGTCAGTTTGCTCATGCGAGCAATCTATCAACTATTAATGGAGAGGACACTCTAATTCTAAGTAATAAAGAAGGTTGTTATTCACTTTTCTTCCATAATTGCAATTGTCAAGAGTTGAAGGACTGGCTAAGTGAAGAAGAGAGGAGTGAAAAGCTCCTGGTAAGGCGAATTTCGAAGAACAACTTGCTAATTTTCCCGAGTAAGTTGATTTCTTGGCTTCTGTGAGTAATCTGTTGCATTGGGTTGTCTAGAAATTGGGTGAACAACTAGGGTTTGTGGTAAAAATTGTCATTTCTCATGTCCAAAAGGAATTGAAATTAGTGCATGCAGGGTTTGGGGTAGAGAAGTGAAATTTTTTGTTTTCAATTTGAATCCTGTGAATTTGAGGCACTTAGGTTACAATTCCATGTTACTTGAAACCCTAGTTTTTCTATTCTGTAAACATGAGTGAGCCCAATGACTCCTCTGCTAAACCTGAGAGAAAACCTACTCAGAATAGGGTTAAAAGACCTAAACCCCAGGATGACCAACCTAAACTTGAAATAGTAGAAAAACATGTGAAGAAGAGAACTGTAAAGAAGAACTATCCTAGGTTTATGGAAGAAGCCCCTAAGGACCTGACTACAAAGATTAAGAAAGTGGGAAAAAGAAAAGTTGGTGAAGGAGCTTTAACATCTCATTTTGAGGGTTCTGCCTTTGGGATTGGTGATGTACTGTTGCCACATAGTGGTTGGGACTTATTCCTTTATGCTTCCAAAAGAAGGAATGCAAATCACCCCACTTGACACTTATGGACTTGTGACATAGGCAAGTTGATATGCCCCAATGTATTTGTTGAGGTGGATTCAATGTTTGAACTGGAAAGGTGTTATGATCCAATGGATATAATAATTAAAATATTTCCAGACTTTGTTCCTATGCCAGAAATCTTAGGGAGCCAGATTATGGAGGCCTTTCAGTTGAATCCATTTTCTTCTAAATCCATCAACTTCCATAAACAATATAATGAATATGAGAAAAATAAATTTGGGTATAGAAAGAGTGTCTTTCCTATACATGGGAGGCATGACTTGAAGAAGAATGGTGTACCTTATAGTCCCCTTGAGATGGAGTCATTTGATTGTGTTGATTTTGAAGATTATTTTAAGGATACTAATTATGCATTGTGTCAAGTTTTGCATAAGAAGTATGATATTAAGATGGATATTTCCCTGATGGTCTTGGACAATCACTTTGCCATCACCAATACCGGAAGCTCTTTTTCATCATTGGGTTCATCATTGCGATGAGCTAAATGAGCCTCTTTGGTTCTCTTGTCCACTCCACGCTGCTGCTTGTTACTAGATCTCTCATATTTTATTCTTTACATGGCGAATGGCGTGGTTGCGTTTTCAATATTGCCTCATCACCAAACACTTTGCTGGCTTGGTTTCACCTCCCAAGTACTTTGATGAATTGCTGTTTCTTCCCGGCATCACACACCCATCACAAAATACTTCCCCATCTTGCAGCCTTCGTACCGTGACGATAAACGGGTGGCTGCATCAACGAAGCAATACGATTCTTTGCCACCTGTCTATCCTAGCTGTCATCACCGGGTTTCCACCCACCAAAAGTGCCTGCCTCTAATCCAAACAAGCCACCTGATATGATGATGCCAAAGAATATCCTCCATTAGAGTGGGCTCTCGGCCACAGCTCTAATTCTCTGGGTGTAATCCCAAGGCATTACCCAACGAGACACGTGGGAGTCCAAAAAGGCACCATGAGATGAGACACGGATTTTCACCAATGATCAGACCACACCACAGAAATAATTTTAATTTTGGAATTACTGAATAATTTTGTTGAGTTCTAATGAATCACTTTTGAGATTAGCCACATGAGAACATGATGATTTATAACCTGATTTCAACACTGGTGGGATGACTGTAGCCTCCAAACTAGATACAGTAGAAAAACTCAGGAAGAAGAGAACTGAAAGAAAGAACTATCCTGTGTTTATGGAAGAAGCTTCCCCAAGGACCCCGACTCACAAAGATTAAGAAAGTGAAAAGGAAAAAATTGGGTGAAGGAGATTTATCATCTCATTTTGTGGATTCTGGCTTTAGGATTGGTGATGTAGTGTTGCCACAAAGTGGTTGGAACTTATTCCTTTATGATTTCAAAAGAAGGAATGCAAATCACCCCACTTGACACTTATGGACTTGTGACATAGGCAAGTTGATATGTCCCAATGTATTTGTTGAGGTAGATTTAATGTTTGAACTAGCAAGGTGTTATGATCCAATGGATAAAATAATTAAAATATTTCTAGACTTTGTTCCTATGTTAGAAATCTCAGGGAGCCAGATTATGGAGGCCTTACAGTTGAATCCATTTGCTTATGAATCCATTAACTTTCATAAACTATACAATGAATATGAGGAAAATAAATTTGGGTATAGAAATAGTGTCTTTCCTATACATGGGAGGCATGACTTGAAGAAGAATGGTGTACCTTTTAGTCCCCATGAGATGGGGCCATTTGATTGTGTTGATTTTGAAGATTATTTCAAGAATACTAATTATGCACTGTGTCAAGTTTTGCATAAGTTTCATATTAAGATGGATATTGCCTCGATGGTCCTGATAATTGATATTCAAAATAAGTATCAAAACAAGGTATGGGATTATGCTTCCTACATTATTGAGCATTTTCATGAATATTTGATGAAGTTGAAAGATGCAACCCCTCCATTATCATGTAGACACTATAATTTGTTGATGCACTTGTTGTGAAATTGAGAGAAAGAGATAGCATGGATAATGAATTGCTTGTGCAAATGTGGACCCATGTTTGGGATGTGCACTATCTATAGTTTGATTACACTATGTTTTGCAATGTTTTTAATTTCTTGGTGTTGGGGCAGTTGGGTTTGAAGCCCATGAATAGAATTTCACAAGGTGTTAAGGAGATTTGGAGGCCCATGGAGTATGAGTAGGACACTAAGTGAAAATTTAATTGGGGAGATTGGTATCTTCATACCAATTACACAACAATAAGAATTTATGGAGCCCCAGTGCCACCTCACAAGTTGCCTATATATATGTCAAATAGACAAGCATTCATAGAAATAATGTGGCAACTGGATGCCATGGACAAGGAACACTTCAAAAAATCAAGGAAGGAATCCCTTGTGAAACCTGATTATGGATTTGCTTATTTCACTTGCACCTCAAAAGAAGGCATTGAGAGGTTTGGCTCTCTTTTAAATAACTATAGATTGAGATAAGATGTCATAAGGTTTTGTGACCCTTAGGGGGTGATTTCTACTAAGAGAAAAGCAAGAAGGTTATCAAGAAGACCTCATTAGTTCCTCTTTCAAGAGGATGTGATTAGAAATTTATCTTCTGATGAAGAAGTTATAGCAAGGAAAAATGCATGGAAGGGGATATGTGCAATTGAAGAAACAATGTTGAAGGAAAATCCTTTCTATGTTAGCCCTTATTCTGAGATAGAGGATAAATTTATGCAAGAAAAATTAATGCTTGGTGATTTTAATGAAAAGAGTTTCTTTGAGAAAGTTAAGCAAGTTGAGATAAAGGCCAAGGTGACCAAACAAAACCATGATGCACAATTAAGGAGCCATCTAGCTCAATCGTTTGTTCTAGGCATCCATGTGCAAAACAAAAGAGACAGGTGGACAATTTGCAGTCACTCCATTAGTGGCTTATTCAATGAGTAGATTGGTGAGACTCAAGTTCCTAAGGTGTCTGGAGAGAACATTCCCATGGACCAGGAAGTGGATCAGGAATTTCTTGAAGACAAAGATGATGCCTTGAATATAGTGGTTCCTCCTAGCAGGTTTGTGAAATGGGAATATGATGAGGCCAAGGATGATGATGTTAGGGTAAAGGTCTGTGATGATTTCATGTGTGACGATGCTTTTTCAAGACCAGAAAATTCAAATATTTTTTCATCCATATAAAAGGCTCTGATATTAGAAGGAGAATTGAAGAAGCAAAGAAAAAGTTGAACCCTCCTTGCAAGAAGAAGCCGAGAAGGAGGAGGAGGATAAAATAATATAGGAAATTGTTTCTATGTCACCAGCTGATGCAAGGACAGTGATGAAAGGAAGTGGGGTCCTCTTATTGCCTAGATGAGAAATATCATCTACTATTGCACTAGATGCAATTAGGAAGGACTCAAATGCCTTTGTTTTTGAGGAGGTTTTTAACAATAAAGTTTTTGGTTCAGGTTTCAGACCTAAGTTACATACACTTTCCATTTGGTCTATGGCACCAAACATAGGGAAGCCTGAGGTCATAAAGTCTGTAGAAAAGGAAATTAGAGTAGTACTTGTGAAAAGGGTTATAGAAATGACTGCCACTGCAGCTGCACAATTGACAATGCATGCTGCAATGTTGAGTGTGGATACCACCCAAATTACAAAAAATAACTACAAAAAAATGTTGGATAGATACAAAAAATTGTTGGATGAACACAATAAGGTGCTTGCTACAACACAAAATGGTTTGCCATCTCCAACAAGTTCCACCTCATATTTGTCTACATAGGACAAAGAAACTGTCATTGAGGATTTAAAGTTTGAACCAAGGATTGCAATCAGAAAAAAGAGAATATAAAGAAATCCAAACTAGAAATAGTTAAAGCGGAAAATGACATTTTTGAGGATGTCTTAAAGCATAGGGTAACAATGTTGGTAAATAGAGCTGATGATGAATGGGCTACGTACCATAATATCTATGAGGCCAACATCAAATATTTTTAGATTCAAAGGGATTTTCAAATTGAGTGGAGAAAATGGGGCACCAGAGTAGGAACACTAAGGGAAATAATTTCTAAGATGCAAGAATATCCTGAAGCTCCCACTAATGTTCCTGAAATATTGTAGGCCATTGATCTTATAAATGAAATTACAACTTTTCATGGGAAGTTAGGGATGAAAATCCAAAACAAATTAAGAATGTTTAGAGATATGGAGGGGCATGACATTCCCAAAATACTGGATGATAAAGGTGAGTTAAAGGAGTTTTCCAAGTGGAAGGACAAGTTGGAGATTTGCTCTCTCAGGGTAAGATGATGTTAAGTGTTGATTATTCCATGTTGAATCCCAACATTGATAACATGGTTGGAGTTGAGATAAGAATGGACACTTCCATTAAAAAGGCTAGGGCTTTAATCGATGCAAGATACACTTAGCACAATACAAAAGTGCAGAACCTGCTAGACATGAAATGGCCAACTAAGGATGAATATAACACATGGCTGGAGAAGTTTACAAAATGAGCCTGTGCATGAAAGATGATGACAAACATGGTGAATAACAGATGAGAGAGAAATAATGCATAGCCTAGAACTAGTACAGATTAGGATTTTGCTGAATTATTGCAAAATATTGTTCTCTCCCCAACATGAATATTGGTGACATAAGTATTGACATGGACGGGTCTACCTTTTCCCCTTTTCGTTGCTTTTCTTATTTTGAGGTTTTGTTGATTGGACGTGCACATGGGGAACATTTTTGGATTGTGAAGAAGATAGTTTGATATTGTTACAACAAATGAAAGATGCCTTTTGGAAGGCGAGTATATCTTTTTCAGTAAATATAAATAAATTGTGTCTTACATGCTTTCTCGAGCTCTTTCAAATTGTGCAAATATAACTGCTTTGAGAATTTTGAAATTCAAATGCAAATGTGTGTCAAATGTAAAATCTGACTTTAATTGTAATTTGTCTCGAAGATTGTTGCTCCCATGTTTCTGTAAATGGGAATTCAAGGCCAATTACATGGGTCTTTTGATGGTTAAGCATTCGAGCTCATGTGAAGAGAAATTTTGTAAATTCAAGCATATAGGAATAGAATAGTTCTAAGTCCTAAGTATAGATTCTAGCTTGTAGTAGGCATAATAGTTTTATAATAGCAATGGCATATGAATGAGAATTGCAAATTCTGGAACATTTTCTCTCCCATGTATTATGTTGCACAAATTATGAATAAAATGATCAATGATCTTTTATCTTTCTTCAATCTCTTTGATTGAATGTATGGTTTTGTTCCTGCTTTAGTTCAAAGAACTAATTAAATGCTTTGATGAAATCATAGGTCTATGTGATGGAGTATTAGGATTACCAAGTAGTTTTTGCTCTAGATATCTTGAGTTGTTTATTGCAAAGCAATTTAACAATAGCCTTAAATGTTGGGTTTGATTACTGATATATTACAGGTTATTACAAATATAAGTATGTCACCCATGGATAAAGCATTGTTATGTTAATTTGGTCATATTTGAAATCAATTGAGTCAGTCTTATCTGTCAGGGAACAAATTCATATTGACAATCACTTGTGCGCCATAAATTGTTGTAAAGTTTTATGAGATCTACCCATTCCTGGATTTTAGATATTAATTTGGTAAAGGGTCGGCCAAATTCTTGAAGAATTATGTCTATTTGCAGTAAGTAGGAATGTATCTATTAATTACAACATTTGATATTGGTAATTTGGCACGAGAGTATCAATTAAATCATTGTTAGGATCACCCTCCTAGGTCTTATAGAGCTTGAAGCGCATAAGTAAAGTCCCAACAGTCCTTTACTTGTTCGTTGGTGAATCCTCACCAGTATTGACCATTGAATTGTGGTTGATTCATATATGATGGCTGAGATCAAGTTTGGTTCTCAAAAAATAACCAAAAGGGCATAGGTTTTTTCAAGGAAGATTTCTTTCACACTCAATCTTAACTTGATATTTATTTCAAAAGTAACACTCGCTATTTTTTGATCACTAAGATCCCTAATGGGTGAGGTGAGAGCATGTGATAAATAAGTGTTCTAGTTCTAATTTTAAATGTTATCAGGTATGATTAATTAATTAGGACCTACCAAGGACTAGACCCTATTTTATGGTCACCATGATCCCAAATGTGTGAGGTGAGAGCATATGACAGGTGTCCAACAATTCAAAAGGCTTGTTACATAAATTTAAAGGTTTGTAATAGTTCTTTAGATTAACATAATTTTTTTTCTATAACATTAATACCCAAATCATCTCCTAAGTGATATCAACGAATCTAATTTTTGCAGTGATTTAATATATTTTCTTAAATTCATCAAATTATACTCCTTTACTCATTCAAATCTAATTTTTTTGCAAACCATTTAATAATAGATGATATGTTTGAGTAAAAGAAAGGCATGTTAGATTCAATGCCTACTTCATTATGATCTTCAATTTCAAACAACAATGATTAAACAATAATGCTTAAGCTTTTCGATTCTAAAGCAACCATACTTCTTTCTTATCAATAAAAGACCCCACTCATAAACTTTGAACAAAAAATTAATGAGTGTCCATTGAGATTGTTTATCAAATTATCAATTTTAAGTCAAAGTGAAACCCTAAATGATTGAAAGATATATCTATAGTTATATAATAACTACAAATTATAATTTAACAAAAGAAATAACTATACAACTAAAATAAACAATGTAACTAATACTTATCTTAAATACTATATTTGAATAGGAAATTTATCTATATGAGATCTATCAAATTCCTAACTTTACTCGAGTTGACCATATGACAATAATTAATACAAATTTAATCTTCATGTTGTAACGACTAAATTCATAATGCCAATTAAACCAAGTCAAAGGCTCTAAACTCAATATATCAATATAGCTAAATTTCATAGACTAATTTCTAAATAGTGTTTAAGAGAATAAAACTAAATAAATTTGAACATTAATTCCACTTTATTTGCCAACTTTAGACTATCATTATAGTAAATTGGTATGACTTAAATATTTAACTTAAGTCATCAACACACTAACTTATTATAGGTCTTTAAGTTCACAAATAATAGAGGTTAAGAAAATAAATCTTTGTAACTATGAATTCAAGGATGATATTTACTAGGTCGTGGCATGGAAAAGACCATTTTATCAGTTACAGAGACAAGAATTAACACCTATAGGTCACAAAATAAGAAAATACATTTTATGAATCAACACCTAATATAGTTTACATGCACTAACACATAACGTTAACCTTGGCTAATCCAAAATTAGTTAAATAATCATATATATCATATTCTCTGATGATTTGATTTAAAATGTGGGTAAATAATGACTCTTATGATTCCAAATTATGCCATATGTATTCTATGAGAATATTTATTCTTTTCATGTTATCAAGCCCTAAATTAATGACAAAAACATTAAGCTTGAATAACAAAATTTGGTTTTTTAGTGATTAAAAGAATAACTCCCAAGAATATAAATATACAATCATCTTGTAAATAATTAAGGTTTGTTATATAGGAGAAACATGTTCTTGATAAAACCTCTAGATATTAGAAAAATATTCATTGATTTTTACTTGTGGAAGTGAATTAGGTGGAAACCTTAATGTAACCCTGATTCTATAATAACCCCTTAAATTTTTCTCTAGATTATTTCAAATTTATATTGTATTAGCTTCAACTTGACCTTGAAAATCCTTTTGCAAATAAGGAAAAAACTCACCAAATTTGCAAGATATGTGCTTATAAAAATGACCTCCAAAATATTTTTTTTCCTAGTTTCTTGTCTTCATAGTGTTAAGATCACACTTTGATACCATTTGTAATAAAACAAATTGCAAAAAAGAGGAAATATACTACAAATACTTGGTAATAATATCACTTTAAGGTGGATACCTTCAATAATCTTTAATGAGAACACAATACTCAACATGATGATAATAATTATCCTCTAGCTCCTATATATACCTAATTATACCTTGGTTTCCATGCAATTTGACTTAGAAACTTAACTATAACCCTTAGGTTGACTTTGCTAAGTATATATGATCATTATAATCGTTATATGACTTATAAAAGTTAAGGTAGCCACAAGTCAAATATTCATAACCTAATACACACTAGGATTGAGAGCATAGCCTTTGTGCTACAGTTTTAATGTTTTCTAAGAAATTTATGTTGGTTTTTTATATTTTATAATATATTTTACATATTTCCTAGCCTAGAGACATGGGTTCTTCATCAAATATTTTTTTGTTTATCCTTCAAACTATTTGATATTTTTCATATTATAATTTTAGCATTTATGTTTTATACTTTAGCGAGGCTATATCATGTAATGACATAAACCCACTAAAGTAGAAGAAAAATTAATGTCAAAATTTACATATCCTATAACTTTAAATTTACATTTTATGCTTGATTTAATATCTATACCTATATTTTATTTTAGGGGTTGTTCTAGCCATAACCTAAACCATTCTCCCAATTTGAATGCCAATCTTGCATTTTTTATCTTTTAAATATCTTATTATTTCCATATTTTATAAAAAAATTACATGATTCTATGAACATATTCGTAATCATAAAAATATCTCATCTATTTAAAAATATACATAATAATAAAATTTCATGAAATATAAATTGATCATGATAAAATTCTAAAAATAAAATTACGATAGCTTTACAAAATATTTTAGTCTATTGATTATCATGTTTTGTTGAATTTTATCCATCATATATTCCATATGCTATGTTGTAGCCTCTTTATTCTTCACTACATTTTTATTCTCTCTCTATTTTGAAATATCTTCCATAAAATGTCTTAAACCAAATATTTTTACATAATTTTTAAAACATCTCGTTGCTAGCTAAAAACAACTTTATTCTAATGTCTTTTTTCAAGCTTTTCTATCAAGTTATTCATAATAGTCATTCAATAGGAAAATGATGAATATTAAACCCATTTTAAAATAAAATAAAAGTTTATATTTCCAAAATGCATCTCCTCTATGAGAAGCAACCTTTTTTATTCTCTAAAATAGATGTAATGCATTGTTAACAGTGATTTGATTGAAGGCATGTGGCTATAAAGAATTTCTTTTAGATATTGTATTTTTATCCAAACAAATGGTGACAACATTATTTATGCATCCTATTTCTCATGCATTGATCATTTTCATCCCATTTGTTTTAATCTACAACACCTTTTCTTTTGTATGATATAATTTTTTAATACACTATCTCAATGCTCCATCACCATAGTATTATATAGGGGAGGGTAGCCCATACTGGCGCACCCTATCTTTGGAGGTTCATGTGGAGTGTCATGTGAATCAAAAAACTAAAAAAAATTGCCTACCACATCACCTTGCCACTTGTGGATCTGCTAATTTTATTTTTTATTTTTTATTTCGACCACCGCACCACCTGTCATGCACCAATTTGTCCACAATGTTCCTTACGATCCCATTTTAGGGTCTTCTCGATAGTGGAGTGGGTCCACCTCCTTCTGCAACACAAAAAAAATCATGCGTTGGTTTAGATAGATGCTTGGCTTGTGAGCACTTCACCACCCCAAATGTCCAGTTGAGAGCATTAATCACTCGTTGCCCTCTTTATTACCTCCACTGGACAACTTTCCTTACACGTCCCTTCACAGTTACTCGTCCTAACAAGTGCATAATTTAGAGATCAAGGTTCATTCAATGCTCCAAATTCTCGCATATCCTACTCATTTTCATTCCTTTTGTTTTCGTTTATTTTGGAGTATTTGTTTGGTTATGCATCCATACTAGTTCAACTTTCCATGATTCATTGTTTGGATCTGCACGCTTCGTTATTTAGTTATGGACTCTTGAAAGCTCCCTTTCTCTTTTAGGTGAGGTTTTTAACCTCACTAGGTATGTACCATTATCTTTCATTTCAACGATATTTTCCCATGCACTTATATCATTATGTTCTTCGTTGCACAAACTTCCACTGTGCAGATTTCTCTTTATATGTGATTAATACTACAAAATATGGGAGGGTTTTGCTAGTTTTTATTTCATCTATAGTCCTCCATGAATTTGTATTCTTTTATTCTTCATTGTACAAAGTTTTACTCTACATTTTTCTTTTAATATTTTCTTGCTATTGTGAAATATGAAAAGGGGTTACTCATGAGTTGAAGGAATAGATTTTGAAGAGACATTTTCTCTAATGGAAAAAATGGAAGCTATTAGGATTTTTTTAGCTTTTGAAACACATAAGGATTTCAAAGTTTATCAGATGAATATGAAGTCTGCTTTCTTGAATGGAGAGTTGGAAGAAGTCTACATGGAACAACCAAAAGGATTTTAGTTATAAGATAAACACAATATGGTTTGTAGTTTGAAGAAGGATTTATATAGATTGAAGCAAGCTCCCAGAGCTTGATATGCAAGGTTGGATAAGCATTTGATACAACAAGGAATCAATAAAGGTACTATAGATAGAAATCTTTACTTTAAGGTTGAAAAAGATCAAATCTTGATTGTAGTTGTGTATGTTGATGACATAATTTTTGGAGGCAATGAAGATATGTGTAAGAAGTTTGAAGAAGAGATGCAAAAAGAGTTTGAGATGTCTATTTTGGGGGAGATGAATTTCTTCTTGGGATTGTAAATCAATCAAACAAATAAAGGTATATTCATTTCACAATCAAAGTATGTCAAAGAGATGTTGAAGAAGTTTGGAATGGAAGAATCCAAACTAATATGTACTCCTATGGTTACTAGTTGCAAATTGAGCAAGGATGATGAATCCCCTAAGGTTCATCCGAGCAAGTACAGATCTATGAATGGTGGATTGCTATATCTAATTGCTACTAGACCAGATATCATGAGTGATTGTCACCCTGTATTGTTGTTAATAATTTACTTTTACCTTCACAGGTAAATAGGATGGTAAATACAATCATGATTTTGATATGTTCGTAAAATAAATGGAATACTAAAATACGTATTTAGGTATTATTACCTTGGAAGAGTAATTATGTTTACATTGATGATGAACATGTGTTTCTGTATGAATATGCTAAAGTTTTATGATGCATATGGATTTATTATGAGCGTCTAACTTCCATTGCAAATATGTTGAGCTGGTTGTAGGCATAGGTTCAATCCCTTGAAAGGGAGGGGAAGTATCACTCAGGAGAAGTGATTTGTTAGATAACCTTTATGAAACCTATCTGAGCTTATTCACACACTCACAATGGAATGGTTGAGTCTAGTCATAGTATTGGAAATTGGTAAGCCATCCTTAGTAAGATGTGTTTGCATTAGTAAGGGTCTTGATTATTATTGAGTGCATTCTTGGATTATATTTATATGTTTGGAGCTCATTCTTCCTTATATTACTATGTTTGTATTAATGAGGTGAACATGCGTGGAATGTATGTGTATATATGTATAAATACATCACACATATATCTCATGTCTATAAGATAGTAAATGTGTATGTGCTTGATTGTGCATACATATATAAGATATATACATATGTATACATGTATTGATACATATGTATGAGTGACAAATGGAAATATCCATACAGATATATCAATATATGTATACATACATATACATGTACATAGAGGAATATATATATATATATATATATATATATACATATTATATATTACATACACACACACACACATACATATGAGCATATATATATATATATATATTATATATATATATATATATATAATTGATATGTTTATTATGTGAGTGTTAACTTGGTTGTATTCATTTGTATGTAGAATGTATATATATACTTGGTTGACATGGAATATATATATACACACACACACACATATGTGCATATATATATAAGACATAGCATTGAGGCTATTCATAGACTTGTATATATGTGCACATGTATACATATAAATATATATATTTATATATATATATGTGATAAATGAAGACCAATTATTATAAATGTATAGCACATGATATAGCACAATATATATTTTGAATACATGTTATTGTTGGTGAAAATGATATCTTGGTCATAAATGTTTGAATATCAAATGGATTACTTAAATGTTTTTTTCTATCAATGAGTATATATATATATATGAGTGCTGGATGCCATTTATATATGTATATATATGTATATATATGTATACTATATATACTATTTACGACCGATTAAATAGATAACATGCATTCAAAATCGAATGATGCATTTGTAAAGTTAACATATATATATATATATATGTTTATAAATATATATTATATGTATATATATAATATAACATGTGTGGATATGTATTATATTATATATATAGTAATGTATGATTACATGATTATTCTATTTTAAAGTGTTGAAATGATTTGTAAGCATACAATACAATGCAACGCATAAACCACTATAGGTTGTGCATAATACTAATGTATTGATGCAGAACATCTACCAAAATCAACAAACCTTCAAGGGTACTTCAGACCCTAAACACAAAACATGAGAAGATCCACTAATCATTTACCAAATTCATCTCATTTTCACTTATTTCCACATTGCTACAAGACTCCAAAAAACCAAATCAGTATTCCAAGTTCTACCAAACCTTAACACACCTTTGAACATCATGAATTTGACTGAATAAAAAGCAAAACCATATTAGAAAACTTTGAATCAACCAACTTGATCAACATGCACACCCAAGACACCATTTTGCTCCTTGATTCCACATTGCCAAATCATCAAATCAATGAGTTTTTCTTTCTAAAATTTTCCCAAACCTCAAGACATCTTTAACAACATCACTTTGACAATTTCCAAACAAAATCAATCACCCATATCATTTTTTTCTCAGTTTCACATTCATTCTTGCAGAAAAGACAACATTTCTAATAGGTTTCCAATCCCCTAAATCGAGTGTTTCTCTTAAACCACCTTGAACCTTTACAAACCAAAAACACATTCAGGAACCCTTTTCAACCTTATTGAACATATTTGAAAACCAGGTACACTTGTTTTGAAAGATAGATAAAAAAAACTTGACTATCCTATGGAATAGGGCCCCAATTAGGCCTAATTTGTGAAGAAAGTACCTTAAAAACAACTCAAAACCCATACACAACCCCAAAAAATATTAGATCATAACATATAACCACCAAATTTTCCATCCTTTCTCAAAGATTCATTCATTAATGTAGTAGTTTACCAAACCCTCATTCAAGCACATTTTGAACCAAGCAAACAAGGGTTTATTGAGAACAACCTCTACAAACCTCTTGCCACTTTTCAAAAGCTTCAATAATCCTTGAAAATTTCTACACCAACTAAGGGAACCATTTCCCAACCTTCTTGCATGCTTTTATAACATTTCCCACCTCGGAGCCAACCTTTTCATGAAGAAAACTCTATATTTTTTGTAGGGGCAACAACAATAAGTCTGTTCTTTCATCTTTCATCTTCCCTACATTTGCACACACACTCACACACTAAACACACACAAAAACACTCTATTTAACTCATCCCACCAATCTACTAAACTTATATCAGTGGGATGGTGGATTGAACTTCTTAGATCACTCTCAAACCCTTATTTTGGGTTTTCAGACAAATTTACAAAAAGAAGACACAAATAGATGATTTATTCAATAGAATCCCTCCAAAATGGATTTGAATGAAAAAAAACTCACTAAACTACCACAAAAAATAATAATCTAAGCTTATAAGTTCATTTCATGCCATACAAAGGCTTAAAACTAAACAATAAAAACTTTGTTTTGATAGAGCAGGGTATTCTTTATTCAAAATTGTTGAAAAATACATAACTATCATCCCTGCATCACCTTTACAAGGCCTTAAATAGATGTTTACAATTAGTTAAAGCAACTTCCCCTTCATCTTTAATGACCTAACCTTCCTTTTACACACAATACCCACTCTTCATCTTCCTTTTTCATTTTTGTAATTTCTTGCTTTTTTTCACTTTTACATCTTTTGAAATTTTTGACATTTTTGCAAACTTACATTCTTGACCACCTAGACATCTATCAAAGACTCAATTACGTTGGAAATGAACTTCACATGGCCTTTTTACATACGTTTCATGGTGAACATACAAATTTCATGAAATTTCCTATTGGAAGCATATTTTGCACAAGGTGCTCCTACACCAAACAACCAGCCTAAAAAGCTTTCCAAGTCCCTTCAAAAAAGTGTTGCATTGACCTTGATTCTTCATACCTTCTTCAATCTTGTCTTGGACTCTTGCTTCTTGAAATATTGAATCTTGCACTTACCTTTGTCTTGATTCCAACCTTTCCCTTCAACTTTATCTTCACTTGTCTTTATCTTTTTCCTTTACAAACTATCCTTGCATATTCTTAGACCTTTCCAATCTTTGAAATTGATGTAGAACCTTCCTTGATACCCACAAAAATCTTCTACCAACTTTATCCTTAACTGTCCACACTTTTCCTCTTTTTGTATACTCAAACTTACTCTTTTTTCCTTGCCTTTCACTTTGTTTCATTTCACCTTCTATCTTAAAATTTTTTCTTCTCTTGGATTTTCCATCAAACTCACCAATCAAAGGACACAGGACTATCCCTTCTCAACACTAAACCTTCCTCTAACTCTTTCTCAACCAAAGGACACAAGACCGTCCTTTCACATTGCCTTTCTAAGCAATCTTTCCTCTTTCCCAACAATTCATCCTTGAACTTCTTTGATCAATCATCTTTCCATCTACTCCCATCAATGGATTACTCTTCAAACTGACTTACAACTCTCATAATGGCTGCAAACTCAACTACTTCTTCAATTAGATATCCATCTCCCTCACAACCTCACCACACAAACTCAACAAACCATGTCCATCTTACCCAACAGTATATCTTGGAAGATGCCTCACTCTATCTATGTACCTTCTCCCCAACTTAATCTCCATTTGAGGATGGTGAACACAAACCTCAACTTGTTTTCCAACACACAACTTCTTAGAACTCTTCCTCTCTACAGCTTTAAGATGGATCAAGCACCCACAACCAACAACTCAACAACAACTTAACCAACTATCAAAATCAGCTAGCTCTAATACCAATTGATGCAGAGCATCTACCAAAATCAACAAACCTTCAAGGGTACTTCAAACCCTAAACACAAAACATGAGAAGATCCACTAATCATTTACAAAATTCATCTCATTTTCACTTATTTTCACATTGCTACAAGACTCCAAAGCACCAAATCAGTATTCCAAGTTCTACCAAACCTTAACACACCTCTGAACATCATGAATTTTACTGAATAAAAAATAAAACCATATTAGCAAACTCTAAATCAACCAACTTGATCAACATGCATACCCAAGACACCATTTTGCTTCTTGATTCCACATTTCCAAATCATCAAATCAAAAAGTTTTGCTTTCTAAACTTTTCCCAAACCTCAAGAAATATTTAACATCACTTTGATAGTTTCCAAATAGAATCAATCACCCATATCATTGTTTTCTCAGTTTCACGTTCATTCTTGTAGACAAGACAACATTTCTAGTAGGTTTCCAATCCCCTAAATCAGGGATTTCTCTTAAACCACCTTGAACCTTTACAAACCATAAACACATCTAGGAACCCTTTTCAACCTTATTTAACATACTTGAAAACCAAGTACACTTTTTTTGAAAGATAGATCATAAAAACTGATTGTCCTACGGAATAGGGCCCCAATTAGGCCTAATTTGTGAAGCAAGTACCTTAAAAACAACTCCAAACCCATACACAACCCCAAAAAATCTTAGATCATAACATATAACCACCAAATTTTCCATCCTTTCCCAAAGATCCATTCATTAATGATGTAGTTTACCAAACCCTCATTCAAGCACATTTTGAACCAAGCAAACAAGGGTGTACTGAGAACAACCTCTACAAACCTCTTGCCACTCTGCAAAAGCTTCAAACATCCTTGAAATTTTTTTGCACCAACTAAGGGAACCGTTTCCAAACCTTCTTGCATGCTTTTATAACATCTCCCACCTTGGAGCCAACCTTTTCATGAAGAAAACTCTATTTTTTGTAGGGGCAACAACAATAAGTCTATTCTTTCATCTTCCATGCATCTGCACACACACTCACACACTAAACACACACAAAAACACTCTATTTAACCCATCCAACTGATCTACTAAGCTTATATCGGTGGGATGGTGGATTGAACTTCTTAGATGACTCTCAAACCCTTATTTTGGGTTTTCAAACATATTTACAAAAAGAAGACACAAACAAATGATTTATTCAATAGAATCCCTCCAAAATGGATTTGAATAAAAGAAACTTACTAAACTACCACACAATAATAATCTAAGCCTAGAAGTTTAGTTCAGGTCGTACAAAGGCTTAAAACTAACAATAAAAACTATGTTTTGACAAAACATGGTATTCTTTATTCAAAATTGTTCAAAAATACATAACTACCATCCTTGCATCACCTTTACAAGGCCTTAAATAGATGTTTACAATCAGTTGAAGAAACTGCCCCTTCATCTTCAATGACCTAACCTTCCTTTTACACATATGACTCTTCATTTTCCTTTTGCATTTTTCGCTTTTACATCTTTTGAAATTTTTGACATTTTTGCAAAATTACATTCTTGACCAGCTAGACATCTATCAAAGACTTAGTTACATTGGAAATGACCTTCACATGGCCTTTTTACATATTGTTATCTACTGAAATTGCACCCTATTGAATATGAAATTCAACATTCCAGTGTAACATGGGAAGACCTCTCAAAGTGTGGGCTTTGATAAGTAGAGGTCAACCTCCGGAGAGGGTTGGCTTCCTCTTGGTATCACCTAACTACAGATTCTTTGTAAGGAAAAGGGAGAAGGATTGCATGGAAATGTAAACTAAACCCTATGGTGATACACTAAAATGTTACTTGAACAGGAAATTCGGATTTCAGTACACTTGCATACAATGATTTGAAAAACAACCTTGCACAACTTATTTGTATGTGCTTTGCATAAGTATTTTATAAAGAGGTTTAATGCATGAGTTTTTAGGAGGAAGTAGACTTCATAGCTAAAAAGCATTCTACATTCCTGACACAAATTATAACTTGCAACAACACATTCTCTACAAAAAAGGTGCTTAATATGAGACATGATTACTAAGAAATGGAAAAATATTTCACAAGTAATTTAGTCAATCAGGATGCACACAATGAAGCGAAAATAACTCCATTCAATGATTCCCAATATTTGTACTATATTTCATGTCCAAATGAGTTACAAAACTTTGAAAAATTCTACTAAAGGACCAAAAGGTCACTAAGTGCAGAAAATTCCAATCAAGAACTCCCTTCAATAATAAGTTACAAAAGTGATTAAGTCCATCAACTCCCAACAAGATCCACCAAAATAGCTCTTGGAAACTTCTTGGGTCGTATGCCTCCATAAAGCCTAAAATATAGCACCTACATCTTCATCAAAAAGGCTCCAAATAGGTTAAAAAATCTAAACTAACCATGTCAAATATGATGACACATCAAACCACCCCCTAAAAGCTCTCATTTGCTCCAAAAAGCAAAATAAAGGTTCATATTTCTCCTCCATATGTTTTCCAACTTCTTTCAACCTCCCTAGATGCTTGTGAAGGTATTAAATCCTTAACAACACTCATAAAGGCCCAAAAATATAAAGGCACACAAGCATGCATCTTATCTTTGCATTTTGAATAACATTATGACTTAATGATTTATAAAAGCATCATTAAGTCAAAATATTTTACATTTTAGTTTAAATGCAAAAAAATTGAAAAAGGCCATAGTTCGACCCCTATATGCAAATAAGGTGTAAATACAAATAAAAAAATTTATCGTGACATACACAGGCATAAAGTGTAAGATTTAAAGTCTTAGCTCATGGAAAGTATTAGTTTGACTTGTATTTTTTTAAAAATAAAAGGTAAAAAACTTTTTCAGTTGGCAGAATTAGGGTAAAAACCCTAATGAACAATATGATGCAAAACATGAAAAAGATTCATTTGATCATCGAGCCTTTGGAAAACCAAAGGCGCTGCCATCAGAAGTCTATATTGCTGGTCTATGAAGATTTCCATGACGCCATCAATACCATTCACATCTGGAGGTCATTCTTAAACAAAAAAAAAAATCTTTTCATTTGTTAGTTATCTCTGTAGAAATATGTCATTTTTTTTTAATTTCTTAGATCATTTTGAACTCTAGTATGTGCAGAAATAAAAGGGAATTTTCTTGTTTTCCTATGTATTCTCATGGCACCTTTTGTATTTTATTTTACATCCCATATCGATAGCCTTACACTAGCAAGTAAATGTAGCATTTTGAGCTTTCATGTCGAGGACTTTGCTTGTCTTTTCCATAACTATTATAGCTTGTACATTTCAAATAAAAGAACTGCATACTTTCATTCTTTGTAGAGAAGGCTGAGAAGTTTCATTTTATATACTCATTTGGCTATAGTTTAGCTTAGGGTTTACAAAGAGAATGTATACTCTATGTTGCTTATATGCTACCTTGTAGAAAAATGGCATCTCCATGTATATACTCGAGCTATCTTATGTGTTTCATAAATATTTTCTTTCATACGCACCATGATTACTATGGATTTTTTTTTTAATTCATGGCTGCAGTTGTATTTTGCTCCATTTTGAAACACATAAAAAACCCATGTCATGGGTTCGATCCCTTTTAGGTACACTGATATTTGTGTTTAAGACCCAACTTTGGGTCAAGGGATTTTTAGTAAGCAAGATTTACCGACTTGCTTCATTAAGAATGTAGAATGATATTCATTCTCTTTTTTCCTTCTCTGATGTTTTTACTTCACTATTCATAACCATGGCTTTACTATCCTCTACTCTACATCATTAACCTCAATGTTAATTTTCTGTTCGTCGCCACCTATACTGTGTATTTCTTGAACTCTTGTGTTGGGGTTTTAGTTACATTGTGTTATTTATAATTGTATTTCTTGACACAGGCTAAGAGCTTTAGTATGCATGCTATAACTATGTCCTATTCATGCCACTATGACACCTCTGTTTCATTACCACTCTCCTATTAAGCTGTCATGCTTTTGTAGATTTCTATGTGACAAAGCTTTAGGATAACATTTTGCATGAACTAATTGTGAGTTAAACTTTGTAAAGAATAGACCCAACCTTGAGCTATGCCCATTGTTGTGTGCTTCAAAGAGCTTCATTATTGATGAAAAATTCATCACTATTACTATGTTTGAATAACTAGGCTCCCACCTTGAGCTCTATGACTATGATGAATGTAAATAACCTGCTATGATTTGATAAAGATTAGACCTCATGTAAACAAGAATGACTTGTTACTATTGTTCTGTATATTCCTTTATTAGTGCTGCAATTACTAACTTAAATTGAGACTTGTTGATCATGAATCAAAGAAACACCAAAAAATTCCATGTTTTTTGCATTCAAAAACACTAAGATCAGTCATTGGCTTTTTGCTTGAATCATGTCATTCCTTAGTCATATTTTAGTTTTTCCCTTTCTCTGTTTTGAAACAACTACTTAAGTGGAAGTATGTCTAGTTATTGAGCTCTTTTCACTGTTGTGACTCAATGATTTTGTTAAGTTTTGATGTATATGACTGCATTCTTACCATTGTGACTTGAGACATTGATTTTAATCAGCATTCATGCTTATGCATTCAAATACTTAGAACAATGTATTTCATTATATGATGCAATGTATATTACCACTGTTCATGTTTCCAAATCATTGCATAATACTTGCATTATTTGAGGAATTTCAAATAATGGCTTCTAATATCTTTGCCTTGTAGATTACTGTCTTTTGTGATAATTATGCCTAATTATGACAAATCATCATACATTTTCTCCCTGTAGGGTTTTCCTATATCAAAACTTATGCATGACGATCATACATGCCTATTTTCCTTAACTATCTTTGCTATGCTCTCAAATCATACTATGCAATAGTCATTATATTTTAGGAATGTATCCATTTAGCAACAGTGCTATTGTTAGGAAAAAGGTAACACATACATGGCAATCTTTTGCTAGATCCTGTCAATAAAGCCTTATGCTTAGCTTTTAGATACTATAATCCCATTGAGTATTCATTATTGTCTATAACAATGGATCTATGAACTTCATACTTATGAATGATGAATGCATCCTCAATTGTATTACACTGTCATGGAAAGCTTGAAAAGTTAATTTGATCATAACACAAACTGCAAACACGTTGGGCTCAACCCTTGTGGGACCCACATTTATCCCATGTGTTGTAATAAGAAGGATTAAGACAACTTAACTTTCACTATATCTGCACATGAAACAAACATTAGGAAAACATGTGCACATTTTAGATGTGTTTGATGGCCTGAATGATTTTTTGGGATGCCTAAAGTATGCATCTCTTGTTTAATGCACATTGAGATTTGTCTATACATGCATAGGTGATTGTTCATGTAATGTTTGAAAGCTTTCATTGCTTAGAGAATTGCTCTAATATCATTGCAATTGTCACATGCAGGACCTAGGAGCGATATGGAACTAAGAAGGACACAAGCAGCTCGAGATAGCAGTAGGACAAGATGATGCATCCTAGACCAGTCATTCTTAGACAATGACTGGTTTCCCTCCTCACATGCACATTTCTTTTGTTTACTTATTCATGTATAGGTTTTTCTTAATTTGTATTGAATAAGCAAAGGTTAGTCTCATGGCTTGTATGAGACAATGTACAATTTCAAATTCAATAAAGATATTTCTTGTTAAGAAAAGACTTGTAGGAATATTTCCTATGTTACATGCATTCATGTAAATGTAGTAATTTGTAAAATGTAATCCTTTTATTGAATTGTTTCATTTATGCAATTGAATCTAATATAGGAGAAGATAAAATGTACCTTTTTCTTCAGTTTAAAATCAACAAGCTCCACTTGATTGAGCCTATGAGTGAAAATTTGGTAACACATACATTTCATGGTGAGCATACAAATTTCATGAAATTGCCTATTGGAGGTATATTGTGCACAAGATGCTCCTGCACTACACATTATAATATGCTAAGTCAAATCTGTTTATAGCCTAATGCTAGGTAAGGAATAAGAGCCAACACATAAGTAGATATGCATATGAAAAATAACCTAGCACATGAGTTAAGGATGAG
>VDFB02073888.1:38886-126989 GCA_007258455.2 Sequoia sempervirens | reverse complement strand
GAACTTGTTAAATATGCATTTATTCTATATCTTATAACTTGGAAGGCAAATTAGGATTCTTTTCTTATTAATGTTAAAACAGTTAATAGTGTTACCTTCCATAAAGTATTTCTTATGAGTGATAGATTCTTACCATCATTGTGGTAATAGTAACCCATAGTGCCTAATCTCATGTCAATGTCATTCATGTATTATGTATGTTTTTGAGTAAACATTTGTGATGAAGATTTCATGATTCGAGCAAATATTCAAGACAAGACCTATCACGGTCATGCAAGAGCTTATCGCCATAGTTTTGGTGAGTTGCAACATCATAACATGATCCTTCATCATTCCTTTATCTTATTTCATTTATTTTCAAGGTTTGATTACCAAAACGGGGTTTGACCAAGGCAAACCCCTATTCACTAACATTTTCTTGCAGGTCCAGGTTGTTGAGACATGGATGAGCAATCCTTTCTTGTGTTTACAACGTTAGATTGGTCAAATATGTGACACCTGTAAGTTATTTATTTTGAGTAAAGATGATTCTCATTTACACTGATAAATCGTTTATCTGAGATTCTTTTGAAATACCTTAATTTAATGATATGCATGTTATTCCTATTGAATAAGTGATTGAAAAATATCTAATTTATCTTCTTTATTTCCACCCTTATATAATTATTTGGTAGATTAAGACATGGATGAGCAATCCTTTCTTGTGTTTACAATGTTAGATTGGTCAAATATGTGACACCTGTAAGTTATTTATTTTGAGTAAAGATGATTCTCATTTACACTGATAAATCATTTATCTAAGATTCTTTTGAAATACCTTAATTTAATGATATGCATGTTATTCCTATTGAATAAGTGATTGAAATATATCTAATTTATCTTCTTTATTTCCACCCTTATATAATTATTTGGTTCTATTAATTTATTTTGAAGATTGAGGATTACAAATAGTAAGTGTGATATCCTGAGCTGTTACATATTCAAACCAACACCAACTTTTTTGGGCAAGTACACATCACCCAAAACTTCCCAGATCTGCCTGTAAGTTGTTGTTTCAGTCTGTTAATCATCGAGATATTGCAATTTTCATATTAGGGCACATAGTTGTATCAAGTTATCATAGAAAATCAATTTTAGTCAATTTCTAATGCTCAAAAGGATCATATCTAGGTGTGATTGACTCACCTTTGTGGTTGAAAGATAATCTAAACACTTTGTTGATTTGCATCCTAATGTATGTTTTAAAGATGAGCAAAAAGCAATCCTAGGTTTAGACATTAAACTTAGGGTTCCTCACCAAAATGTAACGTATGAAAAAGGGAACCCTAAGTTTAATGTCTAAACCTAGGATTACTTTTTACTCCTTTTTCAAAGGTACATTAGGATGCAAATCAACAAGGTGTTTAGATTGACTTTCAACCATGAAGGTGAGTCAATCATACCTGGCTATGATCCTTTTAAGCCTTAGAAATGGATTGAAATCAATTTTATATGATTAACCTAATTCAACTATGTGCCCTAATATGAAAATCATAGTATCTCGATGATTAACAGACTAAAACAAGTGGTAGGAAAATCTAGGAAGTGTTGGGTGATGTGTACCTGCCCAGAAAAGTTGATATTGATATGAATAGAAGGACAAAGTCATCCTAGGGTGTATGGGTCCTTGTATGCCTCTCCTAATCTACTTTTGTAGTCTTTTGATGTCAAATTTTGAGATCTTTGTTTTTGCTTGCAAAGTTGTCGGAACACTGTCAAATAATTTTGTAGGCGAGTTTTCATGAGTTGACAAGATGTAGGGCTTCAAATGCAACAATGAGTAGTTTACCTTCAAGATTCCTTCAATCCTCTTTAAACTTGAAACCTACACATTCAAAGAGAGGGAAAGCATTGTGTCATTTAGGGGCTTGCCTTAGTCAAACCCTATGTTAGTGTTTCCACTTCCATAATGGAAATGTCAATGATAATAAAGAATAAATGATAGGAAGGAATGATGAATCAACAAAGTGTTACAAATCACCACCCTTTAATGGCTTCCTTGAAGGATTGAATTCATGCACACTAGTTCAAGTTCTTGGATCTTGCTTGCTTGATTGCTTGAATTTCTTGGAGACCTACAACAAGGGTTAGCCTTCACAAACAATGATAACATAAACATGCATAAACTCACATAGGATTTGACATAATGCTTGGATCTTGAATTACCGTAATAAGGCTCTGAAATGTTGCTCTTGATAATAGTACTTGCTCATAAAATCTCCTTCTTGCTAGATAGATTTCAAGTGATGCAATAAGTAGGCATTTATTCAATTCCTTGAAAATTAGATCCCAAAAGTTGACATTTGCAACTTGAATTTGGAATGTTAAAATACTGACACTGACATATCCAAAATGGTTCCCCAACAAAATAGGGTGATCCATACACCCTAGGGTGAATGGGTCTTGGCCCTAATTTCCAAGACATTAAGTGTGGGGGCAAAATATCAATTGGATGCATTTATTCAATGCTTGCAATTTCATGGAAAATGGTACAAATAGGCTATAAAATGCATAATTTAGGAAATTAGGGACTCAATTAGACTCAATAATTTAGGGGGAGAAAAATATAGAGTAAATTTTTCAAGGGTGACAATTTATGATGCTACACTCCCTAAGGAATTTATATAGCTTTTCAAAAGACAAGCTTTATAGAAAATAAAATAAAAGTAATAGTTCTTTTGATTTTTAGGATCAAATAAAAATGAAAGAGAAGAGTATACACAAACCACCCTTGGGTAGCGTAAATTATTAGGTTGCTTTTGATTCTCAAGATCACACAAAGTGCAAGAGAAGAGCATACAAAATCCTAATTATGTAAAGACACGTATATAAAGTGATAAATTAAATTTTCTTGCAATTTTATTCAAGCCCTAAAAATATCATGAAATCGTAGAGTTGCACCAAATGCTGATAGGTGTAACCTTTTTTGTATTTCCACATATTTTAATTTAGCCTTCTTAAGTCAACCTGTAGACTCACGGAATGTGCCTAAAACATGCCATGTGACACCCTTCTATTCCCCCACAACTAGAAATTTGGTGCCTTTTGAATACCTTGCAAACTCACAAAGCCATACAAATACTGTTAAGTGTCATTTTTAATGTAATTCCACAACCTAAAATGGGACCCTCCTTGAGAATTCTGTAGGCTCACAAAATTCATGCCACATGGCATCTTTTTGCACTTCCACAACATGAAACATGATGCTACTTGATTGGCACGCAGACTCACAAAATGAACCAAATGATGCAATGTATCAACCTCTCTGCGGCTTCGCACCATGAAATGTCTTTAGCAGTAAAAATCTTACATGCATGCAAAAACCAATGAGAAGATGATAGATGCCACCTTTCTCATGACTCCATGAGATCCTTTTCTTTATGTAAATATGACTCACAAATCTACATAAACAAACCAAGTGCAAAAGGAATAATAAAAGTAGGAGTGAGAACAAAAATAGATTTTGGACTTTTGGACAAAAGGTCCAAAAATCCAAAAAATATGAAGTATTAAAGATGGACAAGTTCGAGAAACCAAAATGAACTCAAACTTTTGGACAAAGAGGTCAAAATTCCAATTGGTCCCTGAAAGTCTAAAGAAAGGAAAGGATCAAGATTGAGAATGAAAAATGGATCCAAAAATTTGGGACGCTATCCAAATTTCTGTTCGGTACTCGAAGTCCCAAAATGATTCAAAGAAGAAAAAAGGAGGGTGGAAAGAAAAAAACATTTGGACATGATCCAAATGTCCCTTTGAGACCCAAAATCTTGATGGGATCGAAAAGGAAAGAAAGGGAGTGGGAACTCAGGAGGAACATGAACTTTTGGATTTGATCCAAAAGTCCATTCAAAACCAATTTTTTTGAAAGGACGAGACTGAAGAAAGGAAATAATAAATAAGGAAGATGGGGATGGGCTTGGACCTTAATCCAAATATCCATTTGGGACTAGAAACTCCAAAAGTACCAAGAAGAGAAAAGAAGAAAGGGGAATTGGGCATTAGGATCAGATTTGGACCTTGGTCCAAATATTTGTTTGAGACTCAAAATCCCAAAAGGACTCTAAGAAGAAAAGGAAGAAGAAGGGGATAGCCATCTGTTAGATATTTTTTTCAAATGGGGTACTTGAAAGAAACTTTGGAAAAAGGGGAATGCAACTACTAGAGGCACAAAAATTATGATACACCATTAAGATTTCTCAGATCGGTTATAACTAATGGGGATCACAAAGGGGGGGAAGACAATAGTGCCAATAGACCCCTTCACCTCATTTAATCCAAAGGTTTCCCAAACTTCTTTTCATGTGAAGCATGACGACCTTGGTAGTGTGCACATTAAGGATCATATCTTCACTCCCCCTATCCACTACATAAAGCATCCTCCATCATCCATGCCATCTCATCCCCATCCATATATCATGCTTCACAATCCATTTATTAAAGAGAATCCACCATGATTGCAACATCATCAAGTCTCTCAAAATCTAAAAATCCAAATAAATAGAAAATCCAATAAAAAGAATATCCAAAAATAAAAAAATCAACAAAATCCAAAAATACAAAAAATGTCAAAAAAGTAAAAATAAAAATAATAAAGAGAAATAATCCATCCAAAGGTGAAAACCACTTTGGTGACACCTTGGATAAGTACCATGGTGAAAACCTGGAAATGCACGCCATATGTAGTAGTCTTTTATCCACCACCTCTTAGGATGCAATCCCATTTGCTATCATTCTTATCCACATCATAAGAATATATCACCCATATCCATCCATATATCCATAATAAACCTATCATGGCTTGACTTTGATCCTTGGTCACGTGTCATCCCATCCACCCATTATCCCCCACCCTTCCCCATGATTTCCCATGCATTAAATGTGGAAGTTGCACCTATATAATGTTAAAATCCATCCATAGGTGAAAACCACTTTTGTGGCGCCTTGGATAAATACCATGGTGAAAACCTGAAAATACACGCCATATGTAGTAGTATTTTATCCACCACCTCTTAGGATGCAATCCCATTTGCTATCATTCTTATCCATATCATAATAATTTATCACCCATATCTATCCACATATCCATAATAAACCTATCATGGCTTGACTTTGATCCTTCATGTGTCATCCCTTATCCATCCATTATCCCCCACCCTTCCCCATGATTTCCCATGCATTAAATGTGGAAGTTGCACCTATATAATGTTAAAATCCATCCAAAGGTGAAAACCACTTTTGTGACGCCTTGGATAAGTACCCTAGTGAAAACCTGGAAATACACGCCATATGTAGTAGTCTTTTATCCACCACCTCTTAGGATACAATCCCATTTTATATCATTCTTATCCACATCATAATAATTTATCACCCATCTCCATCCATATATCCATAATAAACCTATCATGGCTTGACTATGATCCTTGATCATGTGTCATCCCTTATCCATCCATTATCCCCCACCCTTCCCCATGATTTCCCATGCATTAAATGTGGAAGTTGCACCTATATAATGTTAAGGATTTGATCTTGTATATCCTTAGTTTCCTCTCCATTTGGCCTTCAAGTCTCATTCATTTGGAGTACCCCATATTTATCCATCATAAATCAAACATAAACCCATCTTATCCCCTATCATATCCATTTCATCTCAAACATAATAAAAAAATCATTATCCTTTCATTCTATCATCAAAATCATAAAAAATCAAACACCTGAGCTCCTCAAACTTTAAATTCGATGAATTAAAAAATTGCATCCAAGAGATCAATCCTTAAATCAAAATTATCTCATAATCCATTCCATCAAATAGTAATTCGTCATCTTATCCTTTTGTCGATCGATCAATCTTGATCAATTATCATTATCCTATCAAAGCCTTGCTTAAGTGATTATCCAAGCTTGAGTAAGCAAATCAAATCCTTGCTTAGGTGATTATCCAAGCCTAGTCACAATAAAATCATCCTTATCAAAGCCTTGCTTAGGTGATTATTCAAGCCTAATCTCAAGAAAATATATCATCATCATCTGATCTTTGGCAAGAAATATGTTGGTTGCATGATACGTTTGCAATAAGTTTTGTTTTGATTTATCTTTTGATCTTTATCTTTTTACCCATGGCTACACCTACTTACAACCACCTTGATCTATCTATATCTTGGTGTATCATAACTGGCGTATGATGGGGCATCGCCTTGTTTATCGTGCTTGTCATTGTTTACATGTCAAGTCCATGCAAAGGTTATCTTGTCACCTCAGATCATTATACCTTGGTGCATAATTACCTTTGATATATCAAATATTAGGATTTCTCAATACATAATAGCATAACCTATCATCATCAAATTCCCCTTCCTTTTCATCTCTTTCATCTATCAATTCATTTGCTTCTTGATCCTAATCCCTAATCATTCCCTTCCCTTTTTGAAAGCACACCTATCCTCTCCTAACCCGCATGTTCCCTTGAGGAGCATCCTATCACCTAATCACTAATATTTCCTTCTTCATCCTTTTACATCCTCCAATTTACTAGGGCATCATCTTTGATCCTTATGCTCTCTCATCCAATTTGTTTTAAACTTCTTTGATACAACACCACTTCATGACGTCATATCAAAAAAGGGAAAATATAGATACCTAAAATATGACCTTACCTAGCCACACTTAATTTTAGCCTATCCTAAGCCATTAATTAGATAAATATATATCATTTATTTAATTATTACCAACCATTCCAATCTTTATCTTAATCCTTTAATTAAATACATATTTTTTATTTAATTAATTAATATCCCTTCGTGCATGATCCTATTAATTAAATAAATACTTTATTTATTTAATTAATTACCCTTTATCCTCTATCCTTGTCCATCTAATCCTAATCTTTATCTTGTTCACATGGATCATAATTTAGATTTATCCTCATGTGATAAATTTCCCCTTCACATGTCTAACTTCTTGCCTAGACTCATTGAACCTAGACACCTACCCAAAAATCAAACTAACTTTTCATCTTATCCACTCATTTCATTTGATCTCTTAATCCTAGCCATTGCCATAAGGATTTTTTTCCTTATCTCAATCCTAAACCTAGATCCTATCTATCATTTAAAACATGTCATATGATTTCATCCTTGATGGATAAACCCTAAACCTCATTCAATCTTAGCCATCCACCATCAATCATTCATAGCCATTGCTTTTGCCTCTTCAAGACTCTATATCTAGAGGCTCTCATCCTTCATTTTCATCATCTAGAATCTATTATCATACTTACATGCTATCAAAATATCTATTGAATGAATCTGATCATCATCATTATCAGTTCATATCAAGGTTATACTAGAGCATTGAGCAATCCACATATCAACATCAAATAGAAAATCAAATGAAATAAGGGTGCACTCCATTTCCTATTATCAAAGAGAAGAAAATATTTTAGGTGAAGGTATTATGCTTTTTATTTTATTAAATTATCTTCCTTTGTTTGACTTCAATATTTTCCAACCTTTTCATGTGTATAGCTTAAAGATCAATGAGAGAAAATTTAATAAGAGAGAAACATAGTGTGGGATTGAGTGGACATTTTGGGACGAAAAAAATTGGCACAACTAAATGCGAGTTATTATTAGCCAAGGATGAGTGTAGATGTGAAAAAGATGGTGCAAATTTTCTAAGTTTTCTAGCATGCAAAAGGAGTAAGACAAAACACAAAGTTATATCACCCATTGCCAATACCAAAGAGACCACAAGAGTATACTAGTATGTAATTTATTTTGGAGCTGCCACAAACACCAAGAAGTAATGATTATGTTTTTATTGTGGTGGATAGATTTTCCAAGATGACTCATTTTATATCATGGAAAAAGTGTAATGATTCTTCCCACATAGCCACTTTGTTTTTCAAAGAGGTAGTTTGGTTACATGACTTACCTAAAAAGTATTATTTTAGGTCAGGACACCAAATTTTTTGGTCATTTTTGGTGCACTTTGTGGAAGAAGATGGGAATGCAATTGGGATTTATCTTAGCTTACCATCCTCAAAATAATGGTCAAACCAAAGTTGTGAATCAAATTTTAGGTAATTTTGTGAGGTGTTTGATAGATGACAAATCAAATCAATAGGATTTGACATTGGCACAAGTAGAATTTGCATATAATAATTTAGTCAATCAAAGTGTAGGAAGAAGTCCATTTCAATTTGTGTATGGATACAAACCCAAAGGAGTTGATGAGTTACAAGATTGCGAATATTTTTGGAGAAAGAGTGCAATTGTAGAGGATTTTATAGAGTATATCTGTGATTTGCTAAAAAAAGTGAAAGAAAACTTGGAAAAGAGTACCGATAAGTACAAGGAGCATGTTGATCTATGTGTAGAAGAGAGCAAAAGTTTTAGATTAGTGATTTGCATATGGTATATTTGTAGAAGGAGAGGTTCCCATAGGGAACATATAACATATTGAAGTGGAAGAAACTAGGCTCATGCAAAATCTTGAGGAAGTTCTCATCAAATGCATATGAAATTGAGCTTCAAATTGGTATTAATATTTCTCCAATATTTAATGTGTTCAATTTATATTGGTATTATAAAAATGAAACCATGGGACCCTTCAACTTGCAGGAGGCACCTAATTGGATACACCAATTTCTAAAGAAGAAATTTGAAGAAACTAATCAAGTGATCAATTTTCATGTAGCCAAAAGAATAATCTAGGGAATGAATATTGGGAGTATTTGGTCCATTGGAAGAACTGTGCAGTTGATGAGGCTTCATGGGTCAATGCTTCAAATTTGGTGAAGTATGGAATTTATATTCCAACCTTGCCAAAATGTTCATGAGTTACACACTCATAAAACATTTTCTTACCTGATGTGTTTGATGTAGGAGCATCCAAATGAATGGGAAATCTGGCATCATCCAAAAATATTCAATTTTTTTTTTCATTCGTTTTGGTTTGATTTTTGTTCGGAGTTGTAATTTAATTTGGTGGTCGAGTGGGGAGAGATTGGACGACATTTTTTTTATTGATTAACAAAATGTCATGTATCAATATATTTCAAGCTATGTAGTTTTTTAATGTTGTGATGTCTATTGAAATTAACTATATTTGGTTTCTTAAAGGTCAATTATGGAAATAGAATAAATCATTTTACCCATTTACTTTACTAGAGGATTTCTCCATGTTGTTTAAAATGCCAAATTGACTTCAAGGGGGGCACATGGTTTGCTAGAATTATGAGGAAAGAAAAATGTAATCATTTTTTAGCATTGGAAAAAAGGAGAGAAAGGAGGAGGCATTGGGGAGATTAAAGGCTGCATAGAATAAGTTAAGAGGCGCACAAAAGAAGAGGAAAAGAAGAGGCCAAGTAGGGTGAAGAGAAGATTACATAGGTGTGTTGCCACAATAGTGGTTTACACTTTCTGGGAGATCCTGATTTTTGCTGAAATCACATATTTTTAGAAAATATAATGATTTAAGCCTTGAAAATTTTTGTTTAAAGGATTCCAATTGAATATGGTTTGATCAAACCACCTTAGACCAAACCCCCTTGGATAGAACCCTACTATTTTTAAACCATACCTATAACAGAGTCTCCTTTACACCTATCAAAATGTTGATAAAAAACCACTTTTGATTTACCTTTTGGGGGATCAAATGAATTCATTGAAAATTTAATTTTTTGTATGTAGTCCTTATTATAAGCTTCCAAAAATTATAATTTTAATTAAATTTAATTTGAATATTATATTTATTTTTATTTCTTTTTGAATGTAGGTTTTCACCAAAATCAAGCTCTCTATTTTGCACATGTGAAAAAATAGAGGATTATCAAACAAAATTCTAAAATATAAGTGCACCAAATATTGGAGTCCTTGATCCAACAAAAAATAAAATTGAATTTTTGATACATAAAAAGTTAAGTGTTATATGGCGCTATGTCTAAATTGTAATTGGTTTGACTTTGAAACTTGATTAAAGAAAATATTCAATAAAAAACTATCTAACCAAGTGGAAGCACTAGATATTGGAGTTACAAATCTAAATTTGGAAATAATTAAATTTTATCCTTCATGGAAAAAAAGTTATGCATTATCACGGTGAGTGTCACTTTTTAAAAATGTTGTTTCTAAAAACTAGTTTTCAAGGAGATGGAAAAAAATGCAATCTGATTCCAAAATTTTGAAAATATATATTTAGAATCTACAAACAAAATGTCACGAAACTCTAGTTTTCATCATCTTCAAATTCCTCATGGTTTAGTCGCTATAGGTGCCCGAAAGTGAAGAATAGTTAAAAAAAAATTATTTCAGTGTCTAGTTTGGCCAAAAATTGTAAACCACTATTGTGGGATCACCCATAGATGGAGAGAGGGGGTTGCGCAAGGGTAAAAGGGAGATAGAAAAAATGAAAGAATTTAGAGATCACAATGGAAGAAGATAAGCATAAGGCTAAGGGGTGCTTGAATAGGGGAAGCAAATAGTTGGAAACCAAAACCAAATTATGTTGATTGCATATCATTTGTATACTTGTGAAACTTTACCACGACAATAAATTAGATTTGCAACTAGTTTTATTGTGACAATTTGAATTTATTTAATTGGTGAATAAGTATGTGTGATTAAATTTGTTTTGGATGCTTAATTTACCAATTTGATAAGACAAAAATTTTGATTTGCATTAATCAATCTACATGATGATATGGCTCCCTATTGCATACCCTATTGTGCCCCTGCCCAATGGTGGGGGAAAATATAAATAGTTGATGTTGAGGCCTAAATGAACCTCAACATATAATTATTGTGCAAAATATAATGGAATTTGGTCATTATTATGATAACAACCGTGAGTTGTAAGAAATCTAAGTTAAATCAATGCTTACATCAGAGGGTCTACAAATCTGGTCACCTGCTATTCCCTTACACTAGTTTTGGGGGCATATTGAGAAAAATGATCCCTTCTGATAATTTATTGACACATTTAATTGCACTATTCTCAATGAAACATCATGTGAAACTATTTCTCACATTTGGGCAAGAATAGCTGCTAAAGTCTCACTATAATAAGTTGAAACACTCCCTAATGAATGTCTAATATGAAGTAAACTATCTAATATCTTATCACAATTTGTTATCTAAACCCTAGTAGTTTGTGAGTCATCTAAAATTAACCACAATCTATTGATCTCTCTTCCCATCTATATGTTTAAAAAGTGAATTATCCATATTTATGTTGCACATTCAAAATAGTTATTTAGTGTTTCAATTTGATGTACATGTATGTATGTATGTATGCATGTATGTACATGTATATATGTATATATACATATACATATATGTGTGTGTTTAAATATGTATGTATGTATATATATACATATATATATGTCTGTATATATATGCATGTATATATGTGTGTATCTAGATACACACATATATCTAGATACATATATGTGTGTATCCAAATACACACACATATATACATCGACATACATGTGTGTGTGTGTGCGCATATGCATGTATATATATATGTGCATCTAGATACATACATACATACATATACGAATAAAAACACACAACAAATATATGCAAGTAGGAAAGGAAAACACACAAATAATAAAAACACAGAAGATACAAGTACATACCTAATATGTACAAAGTTAGATTACTTGAAAATGAGACATAAAATATAATTCAAGAAAACATGTGCTCCACAAGTCTAAAATTAATTTATATTAAATTTTATACTATTTTATTTTTATATTAATTTAAATTAAAATAAGAATATTTAACAATTAAATTTTCATATTTAATTTTAATAAATAATAATATTATAATCTTAAATAATCTAAAAAATATTTTAAAAATAAAACAAATATTAATTTAATAAAAATCAATTTTAAATTTCTAAATATCATTGATATTAAAATTTAATCATTGAAATTTTTTTTTAATCAATATCAAGTTGAAATGTTTATAATTTAGTACAAACAAAATTGTTATCAAGATTCATAATTTTTACTTCACATCATTAAATTCCAATGACAAATTCCCTAATATATACCATTCAACCCCTGCACCCACATATATCAAAGGGAAAAATCACCAAGTAAACAAAAAATACATATTATTATTCAATAATGAACTAGAGAAAATCTACTAGATGTCACAAAAGCCAATGATTTGAGGTACAGGGCCTAGTTCGATTGGCTAAAGCATCCTGTTACAGACAAAAAGTCACGAAGTGTATTCCCCCTCCCTCCCGATGATACAAAATCCACTAGATGTGTTGCAAACAAGAAGTTACAAAGTGTAGTCTCCCCTCCATCCCCCTAATACAAAATCCACTAGATGTCACGAACAAAGATGATTTATAAGAAGAGAAGAAAGGGAGCAAAGCTCATTATTCCCACACCGATAAAGATAGTTAGTGGTGGCGCTAAAATGGCACCCAGGTTTTCATCTTCGGTGGGGTTGGGGATGGTGGAGGTTGGGGTGAAGGTGGTTGGAGGGGTGGTGGTGGTGGTGGTGGCGGGTGTGGGTGGGGTGGAAGCAGTGGAGGGAAGAACAGTAACACTAAATTTCATTCCACTGGAGCAATGCCCAGGAGTGTTGCAGATGAAGTAATGTGTTCCTGCACTCTTCAGGGACACCAGCGTACTTCCGCTGCTATCTTGCAAAAGTATATTTGAAGGTGTGCACGACTGGAACCCCGATGAATCTGTCTCCACTACAGAGTGCGCGGAGCTGTATGTGAAGGCTGCCACATGAACACAACTCCATTAAAACCAATTGTAAGATCAGAAAGCATACAGCATAACGAGGCCCCCAGGACAAACTTTCTGAAAACGAAACTTTTTGAGAAACTTACCGATTGTGTCCCCTACGTGAAAAGTAGTACCGTCTGCCCAGTCCTGATAGTTAGTCGCCTGATCCCATGTCCCTGTTCCTCCTACCTTCAACTGATCCGCCAAAGAGGCTTCAAAAACAGCTAAGAACAGAACTCAAAAGAGCAGTCCCTTGTTCCATGCCATTCTGTGTCTTTGTGTGAGTGCAGGAGAAGAGCAAAGATGGTACTAATGGAGGGGATTCAGAATAAGCAGAGAAGAAAAACTGTATGAGTAAAGAAGAAGCGGTGAATAGTTTTTATAGAGGAGAAGCTTAGATATGGATGGCAAGGCGGTGCAGGAATCAGAAAGACCATGCTTTGGGTGTGGGTTTTGGTGGAGGTTCTTTCCTTAGTGGAGCAGATGACTACTAACCATTGGTGGGTTTTGGTGGATGTTCTTTCCTTGGCCCTTGATTCGGTTAAGTAGAATGGAGGGGAACAATTATTCCTTGCTTTTTAGTGTTGAAAATATATGTTATAATATTGAATCATGTCTGTTTTGTAGCTATCATGACATGTGTATGTATTGGCTTTTAAACATTCTGAAAAGAAAGTTGAAATAATTAATATTCTACGAGGATGTTAGGAAGTGTTAGTACACTTCTTGAATAAATCTTTTCTTATAGGAGGAGGTTGTATATGTAATTGTAAAAGTATTTAATATGGGTGGTATGTTAGAGAGATAGTTTATACTACCATAAGGTCAATTGGACTCATTTGATGAATGTGTAATATTTTTTGAGGTATTGTAAAATAAATTAAACATTATGAAAGTATTAATGGTTTAGCTCACATGATATCTTCAATGGTTTTGCTTGGGGTATCAAATATTGGTGGCAAAGTGGTTGGGAAGCTTCTAGTAAGATTATCTTTAATTGTTGTTTTTTCCCCTATAAATAGAACTTGAGTAGAAGAGACAATCCATTTCCCATTTTTATACCACAATCTAAACCCCCCACCATCACATCTTTCGTAGAAAGTAGTCATTGTACCACCTTACCTCAATCCAAGAATCAAAAAATGGTTTGACATTTAAAGATCACATCTCATATTGGTTTTTCTCTAGTATCATTTCCATTCTCTATTCTCCATTCACGATAACCCTTCACCCTCGTATTTTACACTCATAGCATGAGCATTGATGTTACCTTATCTATTAAGCATCTTAGTCATTGTTCCATTCCAAGCTCATCTGCAATCCCCCCTAATAATCTATATTGTTGTCACAAACTAGATTTTTATTGCTCTTATCTTATGGGTGTAACTATAGGACCATATTCTTCTTCAATTTTCTACTTATATAAATATGTAATGCATCCAAGTCATAAATTCATATAGAAAAAAAACTTTATATGATTGTTTTGTTCCAAATTCTATCATTAATTTAAGAATAATAGAATATTACTTTTCAAGTTCATTTTGTATTTATAATCTTATTAACCAAGTATTAAGTAGAATAATTGTACCCAAAAAATATATATAATATTTAACAATAAAGATTATAAATATATATATATATATCAACTATTTGATAATACTGTTTAGATGTCATTAATTCTAAATATGGTTGAGGTTGGCGTCTTGCTCGGGTTTTTGTTGTCGTAAATTTGATAGTTGTGGATTCTCATCCTCCTTTCACATTGTGAGATGTGGAGAATTTGGTTGAAGTGATCGAAAATAAATAAAAAAGACAAACAATTGAATTGTAAATCACAATCTCCTTTAGCTTGGTCTACCGTCTTAGGAAAAAAATTGTTCTAATATTCAAAATATTTGGATATTATATTGGTCTCCTAATTATTACATCCCAATAAATCACATTTATCACAACTATTTCGATACAATTAACATAATCCATAGAAAAAGGAAAATAACATGATTATGCTCCAATGCACCTTTGGATCTTCTTTGTGAGCATCTCCTAGTACTTCATGGAATTTATTTTAGGTGATCTTCATCTAATCCCATCACTTACTATCTATGTGGGATCTTGACCATCCTTAGCGGCATGACCTTAGTCTCCCCTTTTTAGTACCATCATCAATTTATCATCAAATATTTTAGTGTTTCATCATCTAGACAAATTTTGTGGGAATGACAATAGAGTCCCTCATTTTGCACCTCATCATTGACTTATATTGAGCCTAATATATTGATGATCTATCCTATTGAAAATCCTTGGAAGCATAACCATGATGTTTCCCCTTTGAGACTCGTCATTTTCATAGCATCTTGATCCATTATTAGTCTTTCTCCATGTGATCTCTTTTCAACTTTATTATCACATCATTTGACCATTCATATGGATATAAACATTATGTTCCCTTTAAACATTGATATGTCACATCATTAGTTGGGAGTAGGTGACACTTAATTCCCTCATGATACTCTTAAAGGAATGAACTTGGCTTGTTTCATCCATCATTATATCCTTGGTAGCTTTATCTTAATCATTTATCTTATGTTAACAAGTTCTATTTCCTTAAATGGGAGAATATGTCCTACATCACTTGCATATACTCCATAAATTTGATCATTTCCTATTGATTGTGATAATGACAAGCTATTCCATTTACTTGAGAGAATTTTCCATTCACTATGAGGATGACCAACTATTCCATCCATATTTGAGCATAGCCCACCAACCTTGATGATAACCAACTATTATATCACCAAAAACTTATCTAGGCATCTTTATCTAGTTAGGTGGCCACCTTATAATTGTTGATGATTGTATCCAATTTTCATAGGCTTAAATGCCATATTTATTTGTGAGGCAGTTTCTACCAATTTTCCAAATTAGTTTCCAATTTTTTTAAGTTAACTACCATCTTTATGCACAATATAACTCCCTCCAATTCACCAAATCAATTCCTAGTTTATATTTGGACACCATCTTTAGTCGTAGGGTGGCTCCCACCAAATTTTTGAATTCCCAATTTCTAACCTTAGCACCTTATCATTGACTTGGTTCAGCCTCTTTCTAATCTAAATTCAAGTGTAAATATGTTTTACAATATCTCGTGTTAAAAAAAACTAGTGATATTGTTATTCTTGGATAATTGCAAAACTCATAAAAAGGAGTTGTACATGCATTCAAAGTCATCATTTTATTCAATAAATCAAAACTATATACAAATTGAGGAATGTCAACAATCATCACAACCTTAGGAATGCAAAATGAACAGGTGGTTGTGAGAAATTAACAAATAAAACCAATTTTTTTTAAAATATGTGAATTTAGGTACCCCAGCTTGGTGGGGTCTTCACTTTTAGCCTATTGATCGAATTGAAAACTTCTCTACCTCATTGTAAAGGCATCAAAGAGATCTAATTCCATTCCCTTAAATCTAATGCTTATGATATTTTATTTAAGGGATGGATGATAGTCTTGACCCCAAGTTTCGCTTTGAAGACCTTCGAAAATGCAATTTACTAGAAAACATAGAAAATACCAAAAATTTTGATTTTTGATATTTTCCATCCTTTCTTGTGCCAATAACTCCAAAGTGCTCTAGATCAATTTCATAAGTGGATCCTTATCATCCCTCATTTTTATTTAATAGGGAGTAGATCTGCATAAATCTCTCTAGCAAAATAAATGGTTAAAATCATGATTTCTTCTACATCTAGTTATCAAATGTGTTCCATTTTTTTGTCAAAGATCATGCACTTTCATTTTGTAGACATGTTGAATCTTAATGATGATGTAAATTCCATTATTTATGTGTTCACCTACTTTCCTTTATTGGTGTGTAGTGATTGGTGCCTTTAGATGATAGTAATATTAAATGTTCTTTAACATGTCATTCAAGCACCATTATGCTATTGGAGTTTAGAGCAGTAAGTTGTGTAGTGTAGAAAATTGTACTCCTTCTATGTGATAGTACAATTTCACACTTAATTTGGACCTATTTTAGTGACCCCAATTTTATGCATTTATCCTTCACAAATAGGCCCCTAAACTATTGGGAATAGAATGCCATTTAATTGCAATCCTAAACATTATTTCATGTATCTCCCAAGTGCTTGAAAGTGTTCCCCAAACACTAGGATTAGAAAGAGATTAAATTCGAATGAAATGAACATGTAAATTGATATTTGTAATTAATTCTAAATGATAGGAACATGTGGGGACGCCCATGAAGAGCTCCTACAAAATAGGAGCACATGGGGCACCCACATGCAAGGTGGAACCCACCTTGAGTTAAGTTAACTGTTTGAAGAAAAAGATAACACTTCAGTAATGCATGTAAAGATCCTAGAAGTTAGGGATTGATGTTTACATGCATGGAGTTCAATTCAATTCAATTCAGTTATGGTTCAGTTATCTTGAGTTGCATGTAGTTAGTTTCAGTTGAATGCTAGTTGACTTTAGTTGACTTGGAATGCATGACTAATGACTTGAGCTGCATGACAGATAACAAACGATACATTCAGTTAAGTGGGGATGATCAATCATGCATGATATTTGCATGAACGATGGAGAGATATGTTTCAGTTAACAAAGATTGACTTGGACCCATCTTGGGTGCCCAAGTTGGCATCTTGGAATTAACACTTTTGCATGCTAAAATATTTTATAAGGCTGAGTTAAGTGGGGCCATTCTTGGGTGCCATCTTTGAGGATAAGCTTACAAGATATCTTTAGAATCAACGTTGAGTTACGAATTTAGTTTGGGATGCCCAAATGGATGAAGGACTTGTTTTGACATTGTTCTTCATGGTAGAACTCTACTTGCAAAGAATAGGCGTGGGTTTTGTGAGATAAGCATTGTGCTTTGTAATCGTAAACTCTTTGGAGTTTACAAGGCTCATTATTGTCTATATACTGCAGCAAGTTGAAGAGAGTTTATCAAATTTTATTGCAGGTTGTGAAGAAGAATTATTGAAGGCAAAAGAAGCATCTCAAGGAAGGATTGGTAAAGAATTATTGTAATCTTGTTCTAAGGTTAAATATTACAAGCACTATTGATTCTTGGTGGAGTTGTTTCCTGAAAGGGTTTCTCCACAGTATATGTTGTGTAACTTCTTTCTTTTGGTCTTATTCTCCTACAATCTTCTATCTACTTCTACAAATGGTAAAATGAATCTAAACAAATAATCATCCACAAAGAAATTGTAACAAAAAACACATAATTAGATCTACAGTATAATAGTTTTACAAGTTCTAAAGCTGCATAATTACCTCCATTTTCAACATAAACCCATTTAATATGCATCCCAAGGCCTATTTTAAATATTTTTTGACATTACAAAAGGCACTAAATAAATGCATTTAATCTAATTAATACCTTGCAATTCATAAATCTTAGTGATTTAGGTGACCCATTTTCCCTTGGGCGAATGGGTCCCCTTTAATATATCAAATCCAAATTTGAAACATGTTTTTGGTGACATTTCAAAGTCCTAAATTCAAGTTTTAAGTGTCAGCTTTGGGGATTTAATAATCAAGAAATTAGAAAGGAAGCCTATAAAGCCTAGTATTTTCACCATTTTACACTAGGTTGAGAAAGATATTAAGAAGTTATTCACAAGATTTGCATTCAAGGTCAAGGATAACATTCAAGCAAGCAAATTTGAAGTCTTGGAGCAACATTTTTTATTGTTTTTTATAGGTCTTCAAGCTCGTTTTGTGAAGATTGATCAAGCATTGTTCATGATTGAAGATTGATGCCTATGGTGGATCATGATGGATTCTAGGTTTTGGGACATGCAACTAGCCATTTCCCTTGATCTAACGACTTGTTTCCTAGTGATCCCATCTTCTATCTTCATTCTACTAGCCACCTAAAGCAAGGTACAATCAGATATTTGATCTATTAAGGGATTTGACTTCTCCCTAACTAGGTCTTGTGTTCATCATTCAAGTTCATTTAGGGATCTTATTCTAACACACTTGAATAGGGTTTCTTTGCATATTAGCTCTTAACAATCTTAGACACGCTTAAGATTAGGGCTCACACATACTTTCAGGTTTTAGATCTATATTTTTCATCAAGGTTTAATTACACACATATGGATTTATAAGGATTTGATCAATATATGTGTTATCTATGAATATGGTTCTTAGTTAAGTTAAATTTGGAATGCATCTAGACATGGTTTCCCTACCATAAATACTCTTTCTCTCACTATATCCTCTAAGGTTTAAATTGACTACATAAGGGATATCAGAGTATAAATCTCTGGACTATATTTCCCCATTTCCTCTTGCTAACATTCACATCACATCACACGCTATTTGAATGGTGCAAGACTTAAAAACTACTACCAACTAAAAGGATGAAAAACATAAAGGTAGAAAAGACACATATTGTAAATTATGTATTATAAACCAATAAATAACAAAATTAACCTGTTAGGAGTCCAGGAATACAAATGGCTAGAAAATCCCATGGAAGTCAATGAGAAAAAGACATAAATTCCATCAACTATCCCCAAACCTATTTAAATGCCACTACATTGACTCCATTCTTACTTTACACTCAAACTCTTAAGTGAAAAACACTAAACTAAGCTCTATTATTCCTACAAGAAAAAATAACTAAAGATAATGGCAACACCAACTTTGGAAAACATCACAAAGAAGTCATGCCCAAAATACAAGAAATATCCATTCAAAAAATGGAGGTAGACAAAGATGAGGCTTTATCAAGCATCCCCATAGACATGGTGTATAGAATAATGTAAGGAAATACATTGACGAGCCCATTGTTGAAATAGATCATACAAAGTTTGACGAGCTTTGATAAACCCTACTCACTTCGAACCAAACCACATATCAACCATAGTACTAGGAGATGGAATAAAAGTAGCTGGATTTATGGAAAGACTAACTAGACTTTTGTGATGAATATGATTGGGTTAGGATAGTCCTGAGTAGAGTGCACAATAAATTCATCTACCTCGACAAACCCTACCAAATCACAAAGGAGGAAATTCACGTAGTAACTAGGTTGAGAATGACAAGAGAAATTCTAGCAAAGAAAGTTATGAAAAATGAAAAATTCATAGAGCTTACAAGAGACACACTAGATGGACAAAGCTTGAGCATCTAGGCAATTACAAACCCTGCCATGTAGTATGCATTAATGGGTATCACATATAAAATCTACTACGTGAATAAAGAAGACTCCACAATAGCAACAAAAATCCACATTGCATATTAGATGGTGGTGGATGTGAAAGATTTCAACCTCTAAAAAGTGATGAGGGAGAAAATAGTAGAAAATATACAAAAAAAATAAAAACCTCTTGGTATAACTTCTTGTATGATACACTGCTCATTTTCCTCGTATTCTACTTCTTGAACAAATTACCAACATTCAAAGGCATAGTGTGGAAAACAAACCTATTGATAGTGACACAAATAAATCTCCACACTTTGTAGTTCAAGGATAAACTGACATACACCACTACATAATAGGGTTCCTTTAAGGGCTTCCAAGAATAGCTACAAGCTAGGGAGTGGATACCATATGAGTTTGTAAAGCAATACATCAATACCATTACTTTTCTAGTAGATAAAAAATATACATATATGGAAATGGTCGACCAAGGACAACATGGATTCTCAAGCTCCTATATGCTCTATCATAGTTGGAAGTAGATGCAGCTTATGTTACAAATATCCTCAACAAACCAAAGGACACAACTACATAAAGATTTGGGACATACAAAGAAATTATGGACCAAGTCCATAAGAAGAATGCAAAGGAGAAGTTCAAGAAGAATAGAGAATAGCTTCAACAACGATGGAGAATCTCACAAAAAGGGACAACACAACCTTCCTCCTCTGCACCACTTTCAAAAACCAACACATTAGTAGCAAGAAGGTCTAGAAGACTACATGGAGTGATTAGCACACAATTTGAGGGTCTTGCTTCATCATCACAAATAGTAACCACCCCGAATGTGCAAGAAGAATAAAAATCCTTACTACATGTGAGTGTGGGGAAGAAAACTCACAAAGCAAGGGCTAAACAACAGGCGAAGTGAAAGATAATACAACTTTTTGAAGAAGAGGATGAAGAAGAAGAAGTTGAATAAGTGCAAAAACCTCTACAAAAGAAGACGAAAAAGGAGAAAACAATTTGGAAATATAACAACTAGAGGCTCCATAGGAACCACAACTAGAAATCTATGTCATCACCACAAAAAAATCCATCATCTACCATGGTATGTTACCACAAGTTTTAACTATGTATGAAGAAGTAGATACTGACAATGATGAAAGAATAATACAATGCTTAGTAAAGTATATAAAGATATTCAAAAAGAGCCTAGATGAAGTAATCAAAGGCTTTCTGGAGCCAATAATTTTTGCACTTCAGGAAAAGAGAGAAAAATCCCTAAAAATAAAAGAGGAGATAAGAGAAAAGGCAATCCAAGAGGTAGGGTTGGACCTTATTGCAGAGCAGAAGGAGCAGTTGGTGCAATCCCAAGCTAAGGAACTCCAAACAAAACATAGGGCATAATCCTTAATGGAAGGAGAACAAATAGAAATAGAGAAGGTGCAAAATTAAACAATATAACTAACTAGGAAACTCCATGATTTCCTCTTGACAGAATAAAGTGCAAAGAAATAAAAAACATGCCCTGGACAAAGAGTAGTCAACCAAGCGAAGGCGATGACAAGGGACAAGAGGAAAACACGACATAAGCCTCTACATCTCAATCCCCCATACAGTCTATTAATTTTTTTCTAGCACAACAAAAGCAACTACAACCAACACCCACACCACAACTATTACAGTTTCTAATGATAGGTTCTCAAGTAAACTTTTCTAGTATCTCCCCATGTCAAGTTAAAAATAACATAGTAACATTGAACTCTCTCTTAGCTTTTTAACCATGTAATTTTTTCCACGTTTCAATTATTTTAAGGTTTTGATCTTTAATTTCTTTTGTTGGTGTCTCCATTTTTTGTCATAAACCTACATATGGTATTTTTTGGTTTTGTTTTTTATTTATTCATCAAAATTTGAAACAAATTACATTTTTATAAACTACACTATATTCTATACATACTCAAAATTTTTTATATTCAATTAGTTTCCCAAAAAAATAGGGGGGCACACACTCAATTTTTTTATTTTTTAGGGTGTGTCCATTTTGAAAATTAGTAAAAAATCATATATTCATTAAAAATTTAGTAGAAAAATCGAGCATAATCTACATGGCGTTATCTAACTTTTCACTGAAGCAATTTTTTTTTTTTTTAAAGAAAGGGGTAAAAACTTTATTGAACCTCTGAAAGTAGCATTACATCAAAGCATAGGGCTAAATCCTGAAGGAACCGAAAATAACAACCCAAACAGGTCAAGAGACAAAATCAACCAGCACCAGCTTCCTCCTCAGCAAGAACCCTCTCCAAGTCCAAACATAGATCCTGGGGGATCTGAACCCATTCTTCAATCTTCCAACCATCCAAATGCCTAGAAGCTCACTTGGCCAGGCAATCTGCTATCCTATTCCACTCCCTTGGAATATGGAAAAATGAAACCATCTCCATCAAAGTGCCAATCTACAAAATTTGTTGCACCATCACTGCCAACTGGCAGTTAACATCAGACACCTTCTGTTTAGTAAGCAAGTTGATCAGAACCTGAGAATCTGATTCACAAATAACCTGACACCACCCTAATGCATAGGCCCTTTCCAAAGCATAGAGGATTGTTAATCCTTCCATAAGGTTGATAGTTTGCAAACCTTTATGGATAGAAAAGAGGAAAACCACTGAATCAAATGAGTCCCTACCAACTCCACCTATACCAGTGGGACCCAGATTTCCCCTAGAAGAACCATCAGTATTGACCTTCAACATGCCAACCGAAGGGGGCTACCAGTTCCCCAATCTTTGAACTCGTTGCCTCACTTGCCCTCCTTTCTTACAACAAGCAAAGGTCAAGGATAGCTCATGAATCCCAACCTAGCCACCATCTCTGCATCCATTTTCTCTAGTAGTAACACCACATCTCCCTTAGCTTCAATCATCTTATGAATCATACCTAGGATCCTGAACCACACTTGTTGTACCCTCAAGTTTTCACCTCTGGAAATCCTCTTGTTCCTTTCCAGCCAAACCTACCACGATGAGAAAATAGGCCCAATACGCCACGCATCCTACAAAAAGGGGAGCAACGAGGGAGGTCTTCCCAAGCTAGTCCAAAAATCCACCAAGGAGGAGGCATGAACACAGGGGCTATTCCATACTCCCTACCAAGAATTCCAGAGCTGCAAAGTAAAAGGGCACCGAAAAAACAAATGAGAAGAATCCTCCTCACCTTCCCCACAGAGAACACACCTAGAGGGGCCCTGAAACCCATGCTTTTGAATATTATCCCATGTCAAACACCTGTTCCAAGCTAAATTCCAAATGAAGCATTTTCACATCAGCCAAGAAAACGTATTCCACACCTTCTTCTGCCAAGGAACTTTCACCCCCTCAATCCTTTGAGAGAGTAGCCTCTGGTAACTTGAAGCCATAGTATAAGTACCTTTCAGGTTGGGAGACCACGAAATAATATCCTTATCCATAAGGGACTGCACTGTCGGCCATAAAGAATCTTATGAAGCATCACACACTCCTCTTCCATGCCCACCACTGACCACTCATCGAGATTCTTCCACCTCGCTTTTACTAGCTGCCCATGAAAAGAAAGCAACTTAAAGTCGCTCACCCTTGACCAACTAGCATCATAGAATCTCCAACACAAGGTCGACAAGTTAGGAAATTGAAAGATAATGGGAGGGTGGCCATCCCAAGAATCATACCAGAACTGAATCTTTGTCCTATTAGGATTGAAAAAATCCCACATATTTTCACCAACCTCTATCCACTTACCTCCTAGTCCTTATAAAAATTCACCACACTTATTGTATGATTTAAATAGATCACTGAGATTTGTGTGGCAAAATCCATTTTGCAGCTAGCATACCCAAACAATCATGTTCATAAAGGAATTTGAACTCCCATTAACATCATTTGCTTAACAATACCTCATTTGTGGAACTCCCATTAACATCATTTGCCTAACAATACCTCATTTGTAGAATTCCCATCACCACCCCATCTATAGCTCGATAAGGGCAATTCATAGCTTTACATCAATGTAACTTCATTCTATCGAGCTAACTTCCAAGGTAGTCTCCCTGACAAGCCAATAGAAGCGATAAAGAATATCACATCGCCATAGCTCTAATACATTGGCAGAACAAATGATTGTGGTCCCCCAATGGCCCGATACAACTATGAATTATCAAAAGTATAACACTCATCGATGAAGCTTGAGTGCATTGAGGTAGCATTGTTTGATGTTCCATCGATAGATCGAAGGAAAGACACTCATCGGTGGAGAAGGTGGCCATCAGTGGAAAATGAACCAAGGTCCCAATGATATAGCGATGAATGATTACTACTAGTTGATGTGACGTCTAAGGGCATCGTCAGGATATTTTATGCTCTCTCCGATGAAAAGACTGAAATAAGTGGTATATTAATGAGCCAGAGTAGAAGTGAATTGCACCATGAGTTAATCATACAATTGTATAAACCAGAAGGGCTATGCTAAGGGCAGAAGTAGAGAGGACAAAACTCGAAGCTCTTACGTAGCAAAACTAGGGGAAGTGAAAATTCACGTAAGTACTTCACTCTTAGCTAAAAAAATTATTTTTCAGAGATTTCAATGGAAGAAAATGTGGAAAAACCTAAGGCAAAGAAACAAAAATTTGAAAAAAGGAATTTAAGCCAAGATTTGATAGACCAGTGTTTGGGGTCGAGGTCGAGACCCAGGAGAAGTGTTCAAATAAGTAAATTGTTAGACAAACATAGGGGTCTAAGGGATGTTTGGACGCCACACCGGGGATATGAGCTTTTCATGTATCACTACAAAAAGCAATTCAGATTTCAACTACTATGAAACCTATGGAGACTGAACTTAGGAAGACTTGTGGTGCCAAACATATTCGTCAACCTAGAATTAATGAAAGCTCTTACCAGTCGGTATAACACCAAGAAGAGAACTATCTAGTCACTAAGTGGGGCCGATATGCTTGTTATCTCCCAAGACCTAATCTCTAATGTATTTCAGTTAGAATGTCCCATGAATTTTCCATTCACAATTAGAGATCTTTTGATAGAATATTGTTGCATGGATACTAGTTACAGGAGATGGAAATTAACTTTGCATAGACCTAAAAATGAGGAAGGCCAACTCAGGAGGTTTTCGAGCAAGAAAACCCTCCTTTTCATGTAGATTTGTTTGAAGAATACTTTTAGTATACCTATTATTCAACTAGCCAAGTCTTGGGAATAGAGGCCCCACCACTTATGTTTATTGCATTGATGGTTGTAGCAGCTGATATACAAAGCAAAGATGCTAGGTCATTCGACTATGCAAGCTACTTGGTTGATGCCCTAAATCAAGGGCTTGAAAGGATCAAAAATAATAGTGACTGTTAGATTTCAAACACTATTCCTTGTTAATGCATTTGCTTTTGTATGAGGGACATGCCAAAAATGTGTGGAGCAAAGAATTAAGGATCAAAGACACAGATGAAGAGGGAAACTTCAAACCTGTACAAATGTGGACTACACTATGGGATAGTCAATGTGAGAAGTCTCATTATTTATATTTTGAATATTTTTTTGTTAAACCACTGATGAAGCTATTGGGATATTCATATGATCAAAAATTATCCCTTGAGGTACAAAGATTCCTAAGACCAAAGGAAAATGGCCCAAAAAGCAAAGTAAACCATAATTGGGGGGGACTAGTATGCTTTCTCCGACTGCACAGTAATAAGAGTTTATGGGTTTGAATGGGTTCCACATTTACTACCCCATGTAGTTCCTAATAGAGTTGCTTATTTGGATATTGTATGAAAATTAGCAAAATATGATGCTAAACACCTCAAGGGACATAATAAGCAATCCCTCATGCCCAACACTCTTTGTTTTGGAGATTTTATAGTAGTTGCAAATGAAGGGTATGAAAAAATTGATGCTAAAATGGCACATTACAACCTTCCTCTTGGGTATGAAAAAGAAAAAAATAATGCAGAAGGGTTTATTCATCAAGCAAGATTAACTCAAGGGTTGTCAGGGTATGAGCATTGGTTTGCACTTGATGATGTGATCATGAATCAAGATGAAGCTCCCACTAGTGAAAGAATGGTCTCATATAATAAAGTTATGCTTGCGGAGGAATGGAAGAGAAAGAATGTCCCATCATATTCAAAAACATTTGTTGATATACAAGATCCCTTGGCTAGGATTGAGTAGCTTATCTCTCATATGAATGAAATAGTAAAAAATGTGCCCTCATATGTTTTTGATACATCTCATGCGAATTACATAGGAGTGCGGGCTGAAGATGTGGAGCCTTTAGATCACATACCCTCACAACCCACTCCTAATGTGTGTTTTTCCACTAATAACAATGAAGAGGAATAAAGTAATGAAGAAAGTGATTAAAAGAGTAATGAAAAGGAGCAACCAATAGAACAAATAAAAGCCCATGTGATTACAAAATACCTCAGGAACTTGTAAGATTTGAAACATCAAATGAGTTATCTGATGATATTAGGGTCAAGACTGGTTAGGAATTCATTTTTGATGGTGATTTTGTTAAAACTCTTGAATTCAAGTCATTTGTCTATGAATATAAGGGGAGGAAAATAAGATAGAAGGAGCAAGATATTACTCTTGAAAAGGAAGTTGTTGTTTTAGAAGAACTAAAAAAGGAAGTTGACAAGGAGATGCAATCTATCACCCCTGAAAGAGGTAGAGAATTACTTCAAGAGGCTGGGGTATTACTTCTACTAGGATGGAACATAAGCTTTGCAATTGTGTTTGATAGTTTCAGAAAAAGAGGGGATACAACAATGAACCTAACAGAGGAGGCTAGTGACAAGATATATTCGGGTATGGGTATAATCCAGATGAGGAAACCTTGCTTATTTGGTCACTATACCCTCATGAAAAGAGTCTAGTAGTGATTGATAATCCAAATCAAGTATTTGGACACCTTTTGGTCTAAAGAGTTGGGGACACTAATCCCTTGGAAACTGCAGAACTTAATGTCAATGTGGCGAAATTCACTAGAGCACAAATTGAAAAGTTAGTCAAGGAAAATGACAAACTGAAAAGGGAGTTATCACATCAAAGGGAGAAGTCATCCTCCTCTTCTGCTCTAGAATTGTACTCCCTATGGCTCAAAAAAGATAAAAGAGTACTAGATGCATTAGCTGATGTATCTTATTGGAAAAATTCCCATTTGAAAGCCTAGGAAAAATGTAAGGCACTAGAAAAGGAAATGAAAGTCATCGAGTACAATACTATGTTTGAGATAATCAAGGAAAGATTCAATAAGATGATGAAGCAAGCTGATGATTATTGGAGTGTGTTCAAACAAGTACAATCAACAATAGAGGAGAATATCCGATTGCAAAGAAGAATGATTGATAAAAAGAAGGAACTTCTAGATAAACAGGTCCTGAAGGAGCAAATACTGCAAAGATATAACAGCTTGGTGGAGTCTCATAACCAATATCATCATAGACTAAAAGAGGACCTTGGTTGCTTCAATTTGATTCCTACACTCCATGATGATACACGTAATCTTCAAGAAAGGGCTTATTGGAAAGCAAAGTTTATAGAGTTTATAACAATTGCATTGCAAGAGGTCAATGATGAGGATATGGTCCTGCAAAATACTCACAAAAAAATTGAGAAATTCGTGCACATGGAGTATGACATGAAAGAAGTAATACCCAGTGTCGACACTCATGTAGAACAAGAATACATTCATCTCCTCTTGACATTCAATCTGTTTATCAATTGGGCAGTGGACCTTCCAGGCACAACTGAGCAACAATCAAAATTAGTCGGTGGTAATGATGTGGACCCCATTATACAGTAAAAGCTTTGAACAGGTCTTAGATGACCATGGGCTTTTACTCATAGACTAACAGACTGGTGCACATGTCTATGGTTGTGTTAATTTCTTAAATTATGTTTAGTTTTAAAATCATGTTTTTTTATCAAAGGACGTGTCTTTTGGTCTGAAGCTTGTTGCCTCTCGTATATATAAGGGAGACCAAGACCAAAAGAAAGATATAGGGGAAGATAGTAGTAGAATAGGGACAATAGATAGATAGCATAAGAGTTTTCATAATGTTTACATTTCAAAAGACTATGTTGCAAGCATTCTTTGATTTTGTAGCTTCATATTGGTATCAATTGTTTGTCGAAAATATACAATTATTTGGTTGTCTCCAATTTAATATTTCCTTATTATTTAAATTGGTGTATCAAGGATATATTCAGTTTATCAAGGCACATTTTTTGTTCTTGTGTGGTGTGGTTAATTGGGTTCTTTAAAAGAATTAAAACCCTTTTAGTCAATCACAATAATTTGGAAGTGTTATTTGGAACAATAAGAAGAGCCATATAATTAGGATTGCCATTTTGTCTCCAATTTGATGTCATATGTTGTTCCTACATGATCTATTCAATTGGTTCCTTCAAGGAAGTATTAAAATTCTTTTGATAAATCATAAGTAACCTAGTTGTATTTGTTAGAATTGGCTATGGATGCCAAGATCTATGGACCAAATGGAAAGCACAAGAAAAGAGAGAGAATATGACAAGAATAAACTATATTCAATGTCATTGATATGATATGATTCTAATTATTTACAATGAGAGAGACCCCTTGGTTATATAGCCAAGGTGAGAACATAGAAGGGCATAAGATTATGACAAGTGTCGTAATCTTATGACATGAGACAACTAGGAAGAGTTATCACTCCACAAAAGGTGGAGAGATAATCACATGATATGTCCACAAAAGGTGGAAATAATGAGGTAATGACATGTCAAGTCCACCAAAAGTGGAAAATCTCCAACAACCTCCTATGTGGTCCCTAAGTAAACTTAACTAAGGTGTAATTATGACTAGGACAAGGTAAAAGAGATTTAATTACACCAACACCCCCCCTTAAGTGCAACTTAGGGAGAATGTACACAAGTAAAAATAATGCAAGATGGGTCCCGACTACTAGGCCATGTTAGGTACCCATGTACACACAATGCAATCAATGCAATCTCTCACAAGCGAGGAAAGGGAGAAAACCTCATGGGAAAAACTCCCCCTCAAAAGAGAGATGAAATAAAAAATAGAAATGCTTTCAATGATGCATGAGAAGGTAAAAACCCCATGTGAGGAAAAAGATCCCCCCATAAGAGAGAAGTAGAAGAGAGACAAGATAGCCCCCCCTCAATGTTGAGTCTCCTGCAATGATGGTAGAAGCTCGACATTGAATGTTGAAGATGATCCAATCTCGCCGAACAACGTTCCTCCCCTTAGGAAGAAACAAAACCAAGGATGTATGCAGGATGTCATGATGATGGATGATGGATGATGATGTCTCTGAAGCATGCTCAAGTGTCTCCATGTCGATGCCGAAAGCTGAACCACTCCGATCAGGCATTTTAGGCCACACTGTTGAAGAGTACAATCCAACATCTAGTAGAGGTGAATGTAGAACATGATCCAAAGACAATGATATCCCCTTTGAAGACAAAGAAGCCTCCTCCAAATGTTGTCCAAAAGAATCCACACTCATGCCAATCTGTGAAGAATGATCATGTAGAGAATGAACAAGAGGCTCAAGGTGTTCCCTCACAACAACTGAAGAAGGTGCATCTTCATCAAAGAGAAGATGAATGCTAATATCTAGAAGACAATCAGGATCCTGTTGCACTGAATCACTAGGAGCCAAAACTGTAGCAACACAAGTATCATCAAGTAAAACAGTAGATGGAGGAGATGAAATGCATGACTCAAGTACTGGATCTGATGTGAGTATGCCCAAGTTCAAGAAGCCATAAGTCTCCTCAGAATCATCGTGTATGTGATCAACAGTCGAAGGAACTTTGTCACCATCAGAAGCAAACTGTGCAAAGGAATACAACCGAGATGAATGATCAACCACCCCAGTAGCAATGACATCTCTAGTCTCCAAGTCCCGAATGATAACCGAATCAGGAGTGAACTCCACAGTTCTCCCATCTCCACCATGTGTAATCTGATATATGGAAAGCATATTGTTCATGAAATGAGGAACACACAAGACATCCTGAAAAGTGTTCTCCCCAATGCTAATAGATCCCTTCCCTGTTACACTCATGTATGTGTTGTTTCCCATCAAGATAGGAGACATTGAACAAGGCTAAAATGAAGAGAAGATAGTTTGTGAAGATGCCATATGATGAGATGCTCCTGAATCTAGAAGCCATCTTCCTGATCCTGGACTTGAATGAGCACAAAGAGCTTGTCCTTTATATCCTGATATATATGTTTGACCTTTGTCCTTTTTAGACTGTTTTGAAGTAGAAGGAGAAGAAGATTTAGACATTCTAGAAGGCAAATCAATGTGATTCTTTTTGAGAAGATTTTTCAACTCATCAATATCCTTCTTATAACAATAATGTTCTTCATGTCCATCCTTCTTGCAATATGCACAAAAAGGTCTCTCCTTCTTAGATGTTTCTCCTTTTGAAGATGAGGATTCTAATTCTTTATGTGGCTTGTTCTTTTTCTTCTTTTGCTTCTTATCAAGATTGTCTAATTCTTTCTGTACCTTAGACTCATTAGCCACCAATGCTTGTGGTTTGGAAGACTTGATTAGACCCATGTTCATTAACTTAGCTTCCTCTTGGATTAGGAGATTTGCAAAGTCATCAAACTTAGGATCAACATATGATGCTCCCATAGAAAGTCGATGGGTATGAAAGCTAGAAACAAACACTGAATACTCAGGACCAAGCTTGGATAACACATTCATAATCAATTGTAAATCCTCTTTTTCAATAGTGCATTCTTTCAACTGTGTTCTTAATTTCTTGATTTTGGAGATGTAGTCTTGGATGTGGTCAAAACTTTTAGGATCAAGATTCATCAAATCATTATCAATCTGACAGCCTCTAATCTTATCTGTTTTACCATACAATTTCTCAAAAGTCTCCCATACTTCTTTAGGTGTATTGCATGATTCAATATGAAACTGCAAATCAAATGAAACTAATGAACATATGCATCCAAGTGTTTTCTCACGATCAATCTCCCACTTTGCCAATTCTTTAGCATCAGTAGGTTTTTGAATTGTGTCCTTTAGATGACCTATTAGACCTTTCATCATGAGATAGTTTGATACTTATTTTTTCCATGTAGCATAATTATGTGGATTTAGGGGTTCAATTTGAGATCTCCCCATTGCAAGAACACAAATCAAGCAAAAGAATGCAAACAATCACTGCAAGATTACCCCCCCCCAAATCACTCAATCAAGAAACCCCCCCAAGCAATATCTGATTTGGCACTTTATATTTAGTGCGTTTACAGTTGCCACTAGCAAAAAACAACAAAGTGGTCTTTGATCTTAGTGCTTACAAATGCCAAAATAGGCCACAGTATCAAGTACAATTTTTGGTACAAAATGAGATCAATATGATCCTACCACTAAGAAGTACACAAAAAATAATTCACTTTGAAAAAAAATTGCACCCAAAAATGTTACCGTAGGAGCAAGATATGAGCTCCCGAAGTTCCCAAAATGAGGACGAAGCAGCGACACCTGTGAGAATCTGAAAATTCTGGAAAAACCAGGCACCAAAACCAAAAGCTGATTGCACTGGTGCATAGAGCATGAAAAATTAGCCCAAATCAAAAAAAAATTGCTCCAAAAAAGGAGTCAAAATGAGCAAGTTATTAAGCTTCAAAGTTCGCCTATGAAATCAAAAACTTCAATGGAGAGGGGTAGAAAATTCCCAAAGCACCGCTGACGTCACTGCTGACGTAGGATGACATCATCAATCAGAGCAATTAAATTTGATGGCCATTTAACCGTCGCCATCGCCGTCACTCTGCCATTACAAGCATTGACGGAATATGCTTTTCACTGGAATATTCTTTCGGCCACCGGATTTTAAACTTCGTTGGAATTTCTCTGAAGTCCGTGCCGATTTTGATTGATTGACAAGTTTCTTTGGATGCCGGATGATGGTCCACGGGTGGCGGATGTGGAGGGCCCGTGGGCTGGGGCCACGTGGCCAGATCTGACAGGATAAGGTACCGCGTACCTCTGCGGTACCCTCTGCGGTACCAGTTTGCAGTACCGCAGACTTAAAACTTTTTGTAATTTTTTATTTTTATTTTTTGATTTTTAATACATTTCAACAATGGAAAATATAATCGGTACAAAAAGGAATAATTTTTTCCTAAAAAATTTTCAAAAATATTTCAAAAATTTTTATTTAAAAATAATCGTACCGTCGATATTTATGACGACCTAGGGGCCGTACGGCTCTCAGGCAAAAAAAATTTGCCTCACCGGATGACTTGCTTGGAATCAGACAAATTGACAGTCAATCTTAGGGTTTTTGGCCCTTCTGGACGCGATGGTAGGGTCAGATTTGACTCAAAATGCTCCAAAAATGCAGCTACCTTCTGGATCTGGCAACCACTTCAGCTTCAAACCCTCATAGATTTGGCCTCGAATGTCCGATTTAGACAAAACAAAAGGCAAAATTGAATTTCTCGAACCTTCCAGATGCAATGGTGAGCTCAGATTTGCACCAGCAAGCTTAGATATGAACCTGCAACAAAGTGCCACGAACGGAACCTCCTCAGATCAAGAATCTCTCTTTAGAATAAGACTCTCCAATGGCACCCAACCCGCTCTGATACCATGTTAGAATTGGCTATGGATGCCAAGATCTATGGACCAAATGGAAAGCACAAGAAAAGAGAGAGAATATGACAAGAATAAACTGTATTCAATGTCATTGATATGATATGATTCTGATTATTTACAATGAGAGAGACCCCTTGGTTATATAGCCAAGGTGAGAACATAGAAGGGCATAAGATTATGACAAGTGTCGTAATCTTATGACATGAGACAACTAGGAAGAGTTATCACTCCACAAAAGGTGGAGAGATAATCACATGATATGTCCACAAAAGGTGGAAATGATGAGGTAATGACATGTCAAGTCCACCAAAAGTGGAAAATCTCCAACAACCTCCTATATGGTCCCTAAGTAAACTTAACTAAGGTGTAATTATGACCTAGGACAAGGTACAAGATATTTAATTATACCAACAGTATCAGTTGGATCAACAAGTAGATTTTTTCAATCACTTTCTTACACGTTTATACAAGATATAAACCAGTATAAGTCTGCCAAATAGTTTGAGTTACTGCCAAATACGAGTCACTTACCCTAAATCTTCATTTGACTCCATCTACCCAACAAGGCACTAGTATGTCCTACTTCATCACCTAAATTTATCGAACCTATTTTCAAAACCTTACATCTGTTAATTGAACATATTAATAAACTTCACCTTGATATTGCTTATACAATTTATACCAAATTAGGCTTGCATCTCTCCACTTTCAATTGCCATAGTTGATAGATTGCACAAGTAGGAAACATATAGTTTAAGTATGCTTCATTTGCATAGGTATACCCACCTAGGTTTGGCAGAGCCTGAAGAGAAGAAGGTTCAAGTACACCATTTGGACTTGTTCGTTAGCCTAAAATGTACCAAGAGCCTGGCAACCTCTTGAGGTTTTTCAACCAGCGTTTTTGAGAACTAACACGTCCCATGTTTGCATATCCAAAATAATGCATCCTTGATTAGCAAAACTCCTTTCTTAAGAGTAGACCAAATTGTCGAACCCTTTCCCACCAGAGGGTAGTGAGGAATATCTTTCTGAGGGATATCTTGGAGATACTTATGGGATAGAATCCTGGCCTAAATATGATCCTACTCATTACACCACTGCCAATAAAGTTTGGCTGCCAAATTCGTACTTGCCAACAAGGACTGCTTTAGCCCTAAGCCACCGTATTGCTTTGGACAACAAAGAGTATCCCATTTAACAAGACTCCAATTGGAAGAAAACAAGCTACCAACCCATAAGAATTGTCTTGCTAAAGAGTCCAGTTCCATAACAAAACCCATTAGGGCCACTTGAATCATACACTGGTAGATGGGGAGTGCTTGAACCACAGATTTAAGGAACTAAACACAACCTGCAAAGGATAGCCAATGGTTAGTCCAATACAAAACTTTCACATGAAATTTATCCAAGATAGGCTGCCATGAATCCCTTAGTAACATGCCTGTAGCAATAGGAATCCCAAGATAATACAAAAGAAGAGCCCCAATATGAAATCGCATAATATGAGCTATTCTCCTCTGTATAGAATCTAGAGTGTTGAAGAAAAAGATGGAAGACTTGTCTTTGTTGGAAATAGGATGCCATTTAATTACAAATCCTAAACATTAATTATTTCATGTATCTCCTAAGTTCTTGGAATGCGTTCAACAACATTAAGATTAGGATGAAATTAATATTTGATGAAATAAATCATGAAATTGACATTTGTAGTTATTCCTAAATAATAGGAACATGTGGGTACACACATGGTAAGGTGACACTCACCTTGAGTTCAGTTAACTATTTGAACTAAGAGATAACACTTTTGAATGCATGTAAAGATCCTAGGAGTTAGGGTTTGATGTTTGCATGCATGAAGTTCAGTTCAGTTCAATTTAGATGAGTTTAGTTTAGTTTAGTTCAGTTTAGAATCAATTCAGTTCAATTCAGTTATGGTTCAATTGTCTTCAGTTAGATTTAGTTGTATGCCAGTTGACTTTGGTTAACTTGGAATGCATGGCTAATAACTTGAGTTGCATGACAGATAACAGGGACTACCTCCAGTTAGCAAGAGAAGACCATTCTTGCATGAATGGTGTTGAGTAATGTTTCAATTAACAAGAAATCACTTGGATCCAACTTGGGTGCCCAAGATGCTTTCTTGGAATTACCTCTTATGCATGTTGAGATATTTTTGAAGACTCAGTTAAGTAGGACCTCTGATGGGTGCCTACTTTGAGGAATAAAGCAAGAAGATATTTACAAAATAGAGGTTCAGTTGCCACTTCAATTTGGGATGCCCAAAAGCATGAAGATGATCATTTGACATTGTTCTTCACGGGATAACCCTATTTGTATGAGATATGGCATGCCTTTTAGGGATAGGTCTTGAGCATTGCAATTGTAACTCATGTTGCAGTTTACAAAGTAAATAAAATCCTATTTATCTCAAACAAGTTGAATAGAGTTATCATAATTGTTATTACAGTTTATGAAGAAGATTGGCTAAGGCAAAGGAAGCATTCTCAAGCAAGAATTGATGCTATTGTAATTCATAGATTGAATAATAGAATAATTCTTGGTGGAGTTTTTTCTCGAAAGGGTTTCTCCATGGTACATCTTGTGTAATCTTTCTAATATCCTATCTAGCTCTTCTATCAATTTCTGTCTACATTCTACAACAATAAAATGGATTAATCAAGATAATCACCCACAAAGAATATGTAACAAAAGAAAAAAGCTTATTTAGATTAGCAATATTAAATTTTTAAAGAATTAAGCTAAGAAAACACCTCAATTTTCAACATTTGGTATCAAAGCTGAGGTTGGGTAGAGCATTGGGACACCTTTCTCTTAAAAGATTGGAGGTTTTTTGGCTTAAACGAAGCTTTTATTATTTTTGTTATTTGTTGATTTTGGAATTAAGTTTTGTTACAATGAATTCAAGGTTAGATATTGAAAGGTTCAATGGTTCAAACTATGAAATGTGGAAATTAAAAATGGAAGATCCTCTTGAAGAAAGAGATCAGTGGTTAGCGGTTAATAATGAGACAAAGACACCTACAACTATTTTAGGTGAGGATTGGGCTAAGTTAGGTAAGAAGGCAAGAGGAACAATTAGGTTATGTCTTGTTGATGTTCTCTTAAATTTTTCTGATGAAACCACTGCATATAAAATATGGAAGAGAATAGGGGATATTTATCAAACTAAGAGTCTCACCAATAAGTTGTATCTAAAAAGGTAGTTGTATTCATTGAAAATGAAAGATGGTGAATCTGTTGCACAACATTTAAATGCTTTCAATTTAATTCTCAGTCAATTAGCATATGTAGATGTAAAGCTAGAGGATGAGGATAAGTGCATTTTATTACTTTGTTCTTTACCAGATTCTTTGAAAAATCTAATTGTTGCAATTAGTGGCAATGGTGCAGATCCAAAGATGGAAAAATTTATTCCTACTCTCCTATCAGAGGAGATGAGGAGGAAGTCTAAGGAGGAAATACAAGATGCCTTATTTGTAAAAGGTAGGCCTAAGAAAAGGATCCTAAGGGAAACAAGGAAGAGAAGGGTAATTCAGAAGGACGAAGTAAGGTAAAGTGTTGAAATTGTGGGAAACTGGGACATATGAAGAAGGATTGTAAGAACAAGAAAGAAATTTTTAATTCTTCTACAGAGGAGTCCTTGGTTGATAGTAATGATGCATTGGTTATTTTAGCTAATATTGTTTGTGATAACTCTTTGCTTCATGTTTTAGAGTAATCGTCATGGAGAGGATGGTAGTCATGATGCCATGAGTAACTCGGTACCATGGTTCAGTGGGAGTGGTTGGCAGTGACTTGGATGCATCATTGGTAAGGTTATCTTCATGTGATTGGGGATATGATTTTTTCTTGGTTTAGAGTGGTTTCTATTATGTTATGGTTTAACTTCTGATTCTAGATTAGAGTTTTGGCATATTACATGGTTCTCTTGAGACTAGGATGTATAAGTATGTTATGATGCATGTGATCTCCTAAGAGGAGATGGTTAGTGTTAATAAATATTTAACTAGCTCCCTTCAGGTGTATTTTCCCCTATACATCAGCCTGTGCATCACAAGTGATCAACTCGGCCTATTATCTATGTTTTGCTCTCTCGCTCCACGTATCTACTCCTCAAACCCCGAGTTTTTGCATTTGTTTCGTATCCCACAGAGCCCCGCCATGCTTCCATGTGTCGTGGCTGCGAGATACTTTTGATCATTCTTTCTTGTTGCCTCATCGGGCTTCACTTGAGTGCCACGAAGCCCTCATTCCCAAAAAAGGTTTGGCGGGCCCCACAATTGTTATCTACGGTGTACTCTTGCTATGTGTATGCTATTCACAAATCTTTCAGCGTAGAGATGAAGTAACAACCGTGGGAAGTGAAATGCTGCCACACATCGCTTTTGTGCCCAACTGGTCATCGTTCCCTCTATTATTGATGAAGTGCTCCACCATTCGACACGTGTAGTCTTAATGCAAGTCGTCAGCGGTAAAAGAGAGAGGTTCATACGGGCAGCGAAAGGCTGCCACGTGTCTAGTCAGTGAACCTCATATTTGGGCAATAGACTAGACAAACCAAGTGATGCTATTGGCCACTACATGTCATAACCATTTGCATTGGATGGTGACACTTGTTTGATTAAGCCTTGTCAGGACCACCGCCATCATTTGTAGAGGATGCACCTGTGCCTGGAGTGACCGGATGCTTGGTTTTAGATCGATTTTGTTGCAACAGCTTGGGGAATATTCTGATTTTGTATGATTGCTAGGGGATTGCGAAATATTTTCTGTTGCTACTCTCCGAAGCGGTGGGGGATTTTTTTCTTGCTATATATACTTTTCTCTGTTGTGAGAAAAGGGTTCGAAATTTGGAGGAAACACTAGTTTCAGTTAAAGACACCAAGCCTTTATTTTTGTTTTATTTTATTGCAAGGACTCTCAGACTATGCCAATTATTTGGCTTTTCTGTTTTTTCATGCTATTTGATCAAACTGTAAATTGTGCTTTTTATTGTCTAGACATTTCATTTGAGAACTTCTACATATGTTGAATGCAACTTTGCTAACCTAGACCATGTCTAATGACTCTTCCTGGTAGTAGGAATGTATGCAATATTATTTTATGTCAATGAATGGATTGTCTATGCTGTAATCTTTAGTTTCTAATTTTTTGGAACACTACAAACACCATTTAGGCCCTTAGATCTATGATTTATCGTGCCTATCATTAAGTCTTGGTGCATCGCCTTAGGTTAGAATTTATTATATCTGTTTCCTTTTCCCTTTCCAAACCCCCATTATAGAAGAAGTCGACTTCTCTAAAAACTCGGAGGTCACTCAATTTAGCGCAAAAGGTCCCCCATAAACTGAGTTTCCCATAAGACACTGTTAGCTCATAAAATTTTGGCGTCAACAGTTAGATCATGGATGTCATGTTTATGTTCAAGGTTGGAGCTTTGACATTGATCTTGTGTAATTCTCTAAAGTATTAGGTACATTAATCATTTGCTTGATTACTTCATGAAAGTGTTGTGTTGCATTTGGAGTTTGGAATGGATTGGTTGGTTACAGGTCCTCATGGATACTTGGAGAAATAGGTGAGGATGGAGTTCTCTTATGGTAAGAAACATTTGTTGGAATGGTTACTTGTAAGAAAATTTTTTCAACAGAAAAGACTGAGGAGCCTACACCTTGGTTGAATGTGAATTCAACACACTTGGTGGTTTAGCATGCCTCTAAAGAGGCGGTTTGGATACAAAAACTCAGAAAAGGTATTGGTTTGGTTGATAATGGGAAGGTATTAATTGAGAAAGTTAACACTTTAATTAATGTTATAGATTATCTTATGAAACCATACAGATAAGTTCTCTTGGTTTTAATCATTTGCTTGGAAACTTCATGATTATGCAAGTTGCATTTGAAGTTAGCATGGTTTGATTAGTTGGTGCAAGAAGGCCATTGGTCTTGAGTCTTGTACTTGTTTTATTATTCCTTGTTTAGAATAATTGCAATGTATAATGTCAAGTGGGAGAATGTTGGAAATAGGATTCCATTTAATTGTAAATCCTAAACATTAATTATTTCATGTATCTCCTAAGTTCTTGGAATGTGTTCAACAACACTAAGAATAGGATGAAATTAATATTTGATGAAATAAATCATGAAATTGACATTTGTAGTTATTCCTAAATAATAGGAACATGTGGGTGCACACATGGTAAGGTGACACTCACCTTGAGTTCAGTTAACTATTCTGAGTAAGAGATAAACTTCTAAATGCATGTAAAGACCCTAGGATTTAGGGTTTGATGTTTGCATGCATGAAGTTTAGTTCAATTCAGTTCAGATTAGTTTAGTTTAGTTTAGTTTAGTTCATAATCAATTTAGTTTAGTTTAGTTCAGTTTAGTTATGGTTTAGTTGTCTTCAATTAGTTTTAGTTGTATGCTAGTTGACTTCGGTTAACTTGGAATGCATGGCTAATAACTTGAGTTGCATGACAGATAACAGGGACTACCTCCAGTTAACAAGTGAAGACCATTCTTGCATGAATGGTGTTGAGTAATGTTTCAATTAATGTTGAGTAATGTTTCGGTTAACAAGAAATCACTTGGATCCAACTTGGGTGCCCAAGTTGCTTTCTTGGAATTACCTCTTATGCATGTTGAGATATTTTTGAAGACTCGATTAAGTAGGACCTCTGATGGGTGCCTACTTTGAGGAATAAAGCAAGAAGATATTTACATAATAGAGGTTCAGTTGCCAATTCAATTTGGGACGCCCACAAGCATGAAGATGACCATTTGACATTGTTCTTCACAGGATAACCCTATTTGCATGAGATATGGCACGCCTTTTAGGGATAGTGCTTGAGCATTGTAATTGTAACTCATGTTGGAGTTTACAAAGTAAATCAAAGGCTATTTATCTCAAGCAAGTTGAATAGAGTTATCATAATTGTTATTACGGGTTGTGAAGAAGATTGGCTAAGGCAAAGGAAGCATTTTCAGCTAGAATTGATGCTATTGTAATTCAGAGATTGAATAATAGAATAATTCTTGGTGGAGTTTTTTCCCGAAGGGGTTTCTCCATGGTACATCTTGTGTAATCTTTTTAATATCTTGTCTAGTTCTTCTATCAATTTTTGTCTACATTCTACAACAATAAAATGGATTAATCAAGATAATCACCCACAAATAATATGTAACAAAAGGAAAAAGCTTATTTAGATCAACAATATTAAAGTTTTAAAGAATTAAGCTAAGAAAACACCTCAATTTTCAACAATCTTCATTAATCAATTGTCTCAATGCCACAAGATAAATATCCAGAACCTAGCGTAGATTCATAGCTTCTTGAATAGTGGCCACACCCATCATAGATGTGTCATCTACAAACTAAAAATGAGACTGTGGAGGTAAGTCACCTCCTGACCTCCACCCCTGGATGAGGCCCCGCTCCACATGCCATCTCAATAAGTGTCCCAAACCTTCAACCAACAAAAGAAACAAGAAGAGAGAGGGTCACCTTGCCTCAATCCATGAGAAGCGCCAAAAGGCTCAGAGTGCTCTCCATGAATTAAAATAGAGAATGATACTAAAGTGACATAACTCATGACCCATTGAATCCACTCATCTTCAAAGCCAAAAGCAGCCAAAACCTTTTGGAGGAAAGACCGCCAGACTCTATCATATGCCTTAGCCATATCAACCTTGATAAAAATAGCCTTTTCTCTGGAATTGGACATAGAATTAATGGTCTCAGTAGCTATAACAATACCATCTAGAATTTTCCTACCCTCCACAAAACCACTTTGCTTCTCATAGATGAGCTCCTTAAGTCACTTTTTCAGTCTATTAGCAATTAGCTTGGAAATAATCTTATAAACCACATTACATAGAGATATGGGATGAAAGCGAATTAACCTATCTGCCCCTTCACACTTGGGAATGAGTGCAAGGAAAGTGAAATTAAGAGCCTTTAACATCTACTTATGCCTCCGAGATTCTTGGACCACCACCAATAAGTCTAGCTTGATAATTTCCCAAAACTCTTGAAAGAATTCAATCAGGAAACCATCAGGGCCTAGGGATTTCCCCTTCTTCATCTGAAACATAGTCCCCTCTAGCTCCTCAAGAGAAATATCTCCCATGAGATGATCCATCATTTCCCTAGACACCAAGGAAGGGATACAAGAAAGGACCTGAGCTTCTTCCACATAACTACCCTATGAATCCTCTCTGAATAGGGAAGTAAAATAATGAACTGATTCATTCAAAATATCTTGAAATGAAGAAAGAGTCTCTCCCCTATCATTGAACAAAACAAGAATAGAATTACCATGATGCCTATCCTTAACAGAATTGAAGAAGAAAGCAGAGTTTATATCTCCCTCCTGGAGCCACTCAACCTGGGCTTTTTGTTTCTAAAAAATCTCCTCCCACAATTCTCCCACTCTTCCAAAGCTTTCGAGGCCCTTGACTCTTCTCGCAACAGATTCTTAGTCACCCCATTCTCCCTAATTATCCCTGTAATTCCATCCAACTCATCCTGTGCAATAGACTTTGCATGGAAAATATTGCTGAAGCATTGCTGGTTCCAACGCTTAAGCTAATACTTAACAAACTAAAGAAGCTTAGAAAAGACATACATTGCAGTACCATAGGAAGGTCTACCATCCTGCCACCATTGAGCAACATAGCCGGGGAGATTAGGATCACGCAACCACATAAGCTAAAACTTGAAGGGGGAAGTCTAAGGTAGTTGAGTAGAGAGGACAAAAAGCTTTATAGGCCAATGGTCCAAACCGCTCCAGTCCAAAATCTCAGAGCTAGAAGACCACATACCACCAACCCAGAAGTAGGAAACCATGAAACGATCCAAGCGTTCCACAATGTAGTTGTCACAAACCCTTTGATTGTTCTAGGTAAATTGTCCATTTTTGGGCTTGATATCAACAAGATTCAACATAGAGATATTGTCTTGGAACAACAATGCAGAGGCCTCTAGCCTCACAGTACCACCCTGCTTCTCAACAAGCTCAATAATGGCATTGAAGTCACCCCCAATAATCCAAGGATGGCAAGGAGCCATGTTGCAGACATATCGAATATTGGACCATAAGAGCTGCTTGCCCTACAACTCCACATGTGTATACATGTTGGAAAAAAGAACAGATTCCCATGACTCGAAACAAGAAGCCACCATGGAGAGAGAGGACTTAAAGGAAACCCACCACTGGGGGCTAATCTTCTGAGGGTTCCATAAGCAAGCCACCCCCCAGAAGATCCCTGAGCACCAATGCACTGGCATTCACTATTCCTCTATAACTTAGGCACTAAGCCCGTCATACACTCAACAAAAAGTTTGGTCTCCTACAGAAAAAAGGATATCAAGAGAATGACATCTAACCAAATCCCGAACAACTTTTTGTCTAGGGCCACTATTCAAGCTCCTAAAATTCCATGAAAGAATAATCATTTCAAGGGGCCCTAGAAATGAGAATCTAGAGTCTTGAATGACCCTGACTCCACCAAAGTCTCCCCTATCATTTTAATCTTTTCCAAATATTTCTTCCTGCCAAGCTTAGAAACTTTCTCTACTCCCCCTTTCTTAAGATCTTTCTGCAAAATACCCAAATGAGGAGATGAATTACTATTCTTACCACCTTCGTGTGTATTCTTCGCAAGGGATGAGACAAAGCCTCATTTCCCTTCACAGCTTCAACAACACGACTTGACTCCTCCTGAGCCACCATTTGCAAATCTATTTCCAAATTCACAGTGCCATCCACCTATAGAGCAAGAGGTACCCTTGAACTGAGCCCCTCCTTCCCTGAACCTCCCCATCTTGCTCTAAGCACGGTAAGCCCAAACTCTCCTCTTGCTGGTTAACTTGCACAACCTCAAAAGGAGGCCCAAACTAATCAATACCCAAAGTCCCCTAATCCAAATTTAACAATCCCAGATTCAGTTCCTGCTAGCTAAGATCATCTGACACCTCAAATCTATTAAAGGTAGCATCATCCTGCCTTTCCTTCATAGTCCTTTTCTGCCCCTTATTTATGTTCTGAGCTTTGACAGGAGTAAAACAATCATCCCCGACACCTCCACCCATAATAGGATCCTTTCCCTTATCCACCCTAGGCAGATTACGAGGAGGTTGAGAAGACTGAGTGTCCAAAGGCTTGGCCTTTGAGCATCTATGCTGTAAATGGCCATACTCATGGCAAATATGACATCGAAAGGGAAGGTCTCATAGTCTAGCTGCTGCACCCATGAATAAGATCCTGCACACACTTCTATGGAATCTAGCAATGGTTTACTTAATTCAATTTCTATACAAAACTGGGCATATGTCATTACCTTTTTGAACTGATTTTGTTGCAAAGAACCAACAGGTTTCCCAAGCAATGAAGCTAGTAAATGCAAAACATCATCGTGCCAGCATTCCACCAGGAGCCTCGACAATCTGACCCAAACTAAAACCCTACTCGGAAGCTCCTCAACCAGATTGAAACATGCATGCCATGGTTTAATAAACAGGCCCACTTGGTTGTAAAAGTAAGGCCCCCCTTCAAACACCTTGATCCTATCCGCCATGCAGTCAAAAGTAACCATAAAATAGTTATTCGTCAGGAGTCTAATCTCTATGTCCCCCTTTGGCAACCATGTCCTCATAGCTCAAGCTTCCAAAAATTGCAACGAGATTCTCAATCCCAAGAAATTGTAATACATGGAATGTCTTGAATAGTAATCAATATCCTTCGCTAGCATCTCCATTGAAATCACCACATTCAACCTCTCTTTGCACCTTTCCAAGCACCCATTAATCTTCAAAATCCAAGATCCCCTTGACAAGCCCATCTCAATCTTCTTTGGGTCCAAAGAGAATAGGGTATTATCAAAAATATTAGAACCCTATGACAAGGGTTTTGAACCAAAAGTTGAACAAAAATCCATCTTGGGGTAGGACCTAGATGCTTCCCCTAGCTCCATTGAAGAAGAGAAAACCCTATACAGGCATGCCAGTCCATACACCAATAAACAAAGAGGGGAATAACACCCCACTACCCACACTCACCACTAAGCACCCAACCACCCTCCACCCAACAACCTACACCATGAACACCCATGACAGAGAAGATGGAAGTGACGATAATCCTAGCCCACTCACCCCACACACACAGAAACAACACCCCCCTCAGCACAAAATCTAGGCAAAGCGATACCAAGAGTATTGTTGCCAGTCCCAAATAGCTTAAACAACAACCAACGACTTATAGGTCAAGCCCTGCACAACCAAAGGAAGCTTTGAGAAAATCAATCACAGAGAAGATGAACCCACCCCAAACAAACCTCAACCCTGAACGATGATCAAAGCCCAATCTTGAACACCCTCATTGAAATACTTAAAAAAGTTAACATTTCGGAGGGAGCACACCATATGTTATGTTTTTTTAATAAAAATGGAAGAAATTTGTATGCTCCCCCTATTTGAACCCCTTAAAACACCATTAAAAAAAATAGTAGTTTAGAAAGTAGATTCAAATCACGACAACTCTTTTTCATGTTGCGTCTTCAAATTTTGAATGTAGCTATCTTCAATTTCTCACCCAAGACTAGTTTTTCTTGATTTAAAAAAAAAGGGCCACTTAAGACCCCTTTTGGTCCCTCATTTTCATACACTTACCCTATGGATAATTGATACTATATTTTGTAGCAATCATGATTTTGGGCTTGGAGGGGTCATCACCTTTCTCTCTCCTAGGTGGCTTCCATATGTTGTCGACCATGATTCTAAGCCTACTAACCATGTAATCTGGTAACAATTAAATATCAACAATAATTTTTATGGAATCATAAATGTTTATGCTTCCAATTATACTATTGGAAGATCTCTTTTGTGGTGATGTATTGTTGAGTCATTGCTTGCTATCACTTGGGTTATCTATGAGAACTTTAATATGGTTAAGATGACATATGATAAAGATGAAATGTTCTATAGAAATAAATATGAACATAGAAATAAAATATGAAGGGTTATTGCATATAGATTTATGAAGATGGAAAAAGGAATAAGTGGTAGATATATAAAAAAGATATGCAAATAATAGGTGTATATTATAAAATGGAGGACCCAACTTTATATAAAATTAAATAATTTATAAACATATTTATATATCAAAACACTCCCTCAAAATAAACATAATATTAAATATAAAACACCATTACATATAATATTTTTTTATACTATAATTTGTTTATGGCCATACCTAGCCACAATATACTTGAATAAAAAAATGAACATTACTAAAAAGGTATTGAAGTTGACATTAATAAGGCTCTCTAATACTGGAGATAATCCAGTGGGTTTGATTTGTTTGGTCCTCGACATGAATTCTACATTCATTTTCTTTAAGTTTTTCAACATACTTTGAAATTTTCTCTAGGTTCATACACCTAGGGTGTATCCCTTCACATATAATGTTTGACTATCCCTAAATCTATTCTATGCTTCCCTTGGAGGAAGTTTTGATTGGATCTTTCAATCATCTTCCAAATTTCTCTATAATATTGGTGTCCACTAATGAGGTCAAGTAATACCTATAATACCACATTTTATGAACCAAATATGAAAATGCTACTATTCTAAAAAGCCAATAACTCAAATTTAAAAATTTAGAACTGAGAATTTTGAGGTTGACAGGCAACATTGATGACTATCGAAAGGGAAGAGAGAGTGAAGGCACGCACAAAGAAAATTAAGTATAATAATATATGGTTTCATAGAAATGTGTTTGATTCTAGGCCCAAGGAGGAGCACACCATGGTTACATTGTATACCCTTGTTGTAGGCTCCACTCCTACATCATGACCTTTCATAGAGAGATATGCATAAAGGGTGAGGACAACATATGACTTGGAAGATCTTAGAAAGACACCATCTCAATTAATTTTGGATGAAAAAGATAATGTGAAGAACAAAATGAGAGGTTATAATTTTGTAAGAACTCCTTCAGTGATCTTCAAGTGTGGATGAATCAACATTACATGGGGATAAATTTAAGGGACAACATTAAGTTTGGAGACATAAAATACACTTGTTAATATTGGTGGTAGTGGTGATGGGCCTCATTTCAAGATTCTAAATCCTCCATTGAGAGATGTTAGGGCTTACAATATTTCAAGGGGATGTGGCTAGAAATCTTAGGGAGAAGTCTAGGATTTACCAAAATTCACCTCATGTACCCACTCCAACAAGGAAGGGTTCTATGAGCCCCAATTTTAGTACACTTTATTTGTTTACGTAAAAGTTTGCGAGGAATATTAATGGAAAAATCATTTAATGCTATGTACATAACATTGAGATAAAGCTACTAGGCAAGCACAACTCCAAGCACTCAAAAAATGCCCAAGAATGTTGTAAGATTTGAAAAAGAGAGGAGTTTTCCTTTTTAGACTATTGTTGCTTTGTCTCAACAAAATTGATTGCCACACCCTTTTGGAATGGGTATATTTTTGGAGATTGGCATTTATATTAAGAAAAATGATTGTCACTAGCCTTTATGAATGGGTATATTTGTGGAGATTGTGATTCGTATCAGGAAATTTGATTGTCATTGCTCTTTTGGAATGGGTATATTGAAGATTATATGCATCTCCATATGTATTTTTAAAATGTACTCTTTTCTGCTTAATGTTATAAAGCAACATTGCTTGTGTTTAGCTATAAATTTTGAACTAAAAATAAGTTTAGTAAAGTCTCTACAATTTTATACACACAGTTTTACTAAAAATAGATTTTGGTCAAAATTTATAATTATTAACTATATTACAATTCTAAACCTATTTCTTGTTAATTATTATAATTCTAAAATCATTACACTTATGGTTAGGGTTAGAATTAAGGCTATGGTTAGGATTAGGGTAAAGGTTAATGTTAGGATTAAAATTAGGGTTAGAAATAGAGTTAGATTTATAGTTATAACTACAATTAGTGTTAGGACTAGACTAAGGTTTAAAATTAGGGTTATGTTTACAGTTATAATTAGGGTTACAATTAGTGTTAGGGTCATACTAAAATAAGGCTAGAATAAGGTTATGGTTAGGGTTAAAATGAATGTTACAATCATGGTTAAGGATAGCGTTGCAGTTATAATTAGGTCTAGGGTTCAATTAGGGTTACAATTACAATTTAATTAAGGTTACAATTATAGTTCAATTAGGGTTAAAGTTCACTTAAGTTATGGTTAAGGTTCAATTATGGTTATAGTTAGGGTTCAATGATAAGGCTTGGGGTTAGGGTCAATGTTTAATTAAGGTTAAGATCCAATTAGCATTTAATTATGCTATGTTTCTAATTACAATTAGAATTAGGATTACAATTCAATTACAAATATAGTTAGGGCTAGGGTTCAATTAGGGTTCAAGGTGAGGGTTATAGTACACTTAGGGTCTCATTGAAATAATTAATTATAATCTTATTTTTATAATTATTAATTATATCCAATTCTAACCCTACATATTATTAATTATTAATTCTAAAGTCATTACAATATTGGTTAGTGTTAGAATTAATGTTAAGGTTCAATTAGGGTTTGGGTTAGGGCTAGGGCTAGGGCTATGGTTCATTTATAGTTACAACTATGGCTCAATTAGAGTTTTAAGAAAAATCTTTGAATTAGAGTTAAGGTTAGGATTGTAGATTAAAACTTGGAATTATAATTACAATTAAAGGTAGAGTAATGATTAGATTAATGTGCAATTATGGTTACGATTCAATAATGGTCTTGCAAAATAACGTTTCAAAAGTTAAATTGAATAAATGCATTACTCCTACTAACGAGTAATTTTCTTTGATCAATGAGATACCGAAATTGATATCGGCAAGGACTAATAATTTCTGTCATTTTGTTACTTGACCAGTCATTTTGTAACACAGGCTGTTGGATAAAATCCTATCCATATGCCAATATGCATCGTCTCGATGGAAGGAGCGATTTCCGTTCAACGCTATATGCTAGTTAGTATTCATATCAAACAAGTGCTACTACCCACACGGGGCTCTGCTTCCCGCTTTACCAAAAAATTCACCGAAACAACAGCATACCAACCAAAAGTTCAACACGTTGTAGGGCGGAGCGGAAAATCACACTGGCGTAAAATTTCTTGTAATGGGTTCTTATTAACAGCAGCAACAGAAGACCACGAGGACGACCCGCCCTGTGCCAATGGACATTCTTTGGATTTAGGAGCTGAAGAAATCTCCCCCCACCAAGTAAAAGCAAAGGAAAATGCATTGAGGTGGACTGATGTACAAGTCCAAAATGTGGACGTTGCACAGAGGAAGCTCATTGAAGAGCTGCCTCCAAAAATGAGTGGAAGAAGTAGGGCAGTTGTCAAACACATCATTTGCATGATAGGGGAGGATGACCCATATCAGTTGTTAATGAAATGGGTCAAAATCATGAAACCCAAAAGAGTAGATTGGCTTGCAGTACTCAAACAGTTGAATTTATATGACCATCCTCTTTTCTTCAAGGTATGTACATTTTTGTTTTCTCTTGAATAATTTTTTCTGCCACATATCGTAAATCTATATTGAACAATTTGTCTTTTGGTTCGTGGGATTTCGATCTTTAGTTCAATAGGATAGAGGTTTTAAGGGTTTCTGGTTTTAAGGTTCTCTGCATATGAATAGCTTACACTAGCCATATGGTTCAGGATGCGGATTGTGCGAATAACATGTAGGCTAATTTTCTTGAGACTGATTTGGAGTTCTAGGAAAAAATTGTGGGATTTAAAATACATAAATATTAGAAACACTTCTATAAATATCATCTAGTAATTATAAAATTTATGATTACAAGCTTTACAATAAAAAGCAGCTGGGAGGTATACATGGCCTATCAAAACACAAGCGATAAAAGTGTGGAACTAAAGGCTACCAGCTAACAAACAACACTGCTGCCACTAAGCAAGGGGAAGAGGATCGTCCTGCCAAGGAACCACCTAAGGGGACGACTCTTGAAGTGTTGGAATATATTACATCGTTAGTTTTTAGTATTATTTAGTTTCGTATAGATTAGAATAATAAATAAATTATGCTCCCCCAAGTTTTGGGGACAGGGATGAGGACAGTAAGGGATGATGTACGTGGGTACTTTTGGGTCATTTTTTAGAAGACGGAAGGAGACAACTATTAAAAAATAGGGAAATTTTAAATATATAGATAAATTTTTAATATTCATATCATAACATTGATAAAGCATTCAGTATAGACATTGTAGAAGATTAATACATAACATTAAACTTGAGTTGAGATTTCACATGAGAATTGACAAACAAATTAACGAAATTCAAATGCTTTCATTGTCAATGTGCATACATATTATATAAAAATTATAACAAAATGCCCGAAAGCTCCAAGTTTCAACTATAAAATGACAAAAACATAGAAAATATAATTATATATGGCTATCCCTAATTAACAAATGTTAACTGGTAGGTCTGTATCAAAATTGAAGCTCGAGTCTGAGTCATTGCCAGTGTAAGGGGTTGCCTTAGGCAATGGAACCCCAACCAATCCCTCTTGTGTCTCCTCCTCATCGATCTGTATAGCATCCTCAGGATCAACATCTAAACGTAAGATTGGAGTTTGACCATACTTAGGAGTCCGTTGACCCTGTAGCTGCAAAGCTCTGTGTACAACCACCAACTTCTTCGATCGTCTAGAGGTAAGGTTGTTTTGCTTGATTGATTGGATGAAGCTATATGTGGACCAATTCCTCTCTGCAACAAAGGAATTGGCAATCTATGAAAGAAGATGAATGGCAAGTAACCTCAACTTCGGTGCATCATTGCCATGCCACGACCACCATCCAATAGGGTTGTTTTGAGTTAATGTAGCTCTATTCGACCTTGCATTTGGTTTGCTGAAGGTTGGACCAAGAAGATTGACAAATGCAAGCCACTGTGTTTGAATTAAAGCAGATTTCTCTTTAGTATACATTTTCCTAAGGGCCTTCATAAGCCTTCTTTCACCTCTTCATCATGAGATGGAGGAACTTTCCCAGGTCTTGCTGCATACCATTTGGGACTGAGAGCCTAGGCTGCCATGTGAGGCGGGCTGTTCATAGTGTTGCACTATTGTGTCACAATGGGCCTAAGATACTCCTCATAAAATCCTAAAGTAGGGTCCCTGCTATGAATTGCTTGCTTGATCTGCCCAAGCATGCTATCAAAAGTCTCATAAATCTCTCCAAGGCTAGGAGAGTTAGTATCAATATATCTAATTACTCGCACAATAGGCTCAATGAAGGAGCAAACATGTCTACAAGTGCAAACAAGTTACAAAAATTAAAATCTTCAAAAAGAATGGAAATATTTTACAAGTTAAAATTTAAAAACATTAATAAATTTAAAATTATTAAATTAACATTTTAAAAATTAAATAATAAAATCAACCATTTTCTTACCTCATTGTGGACCACCAATCATCATCAAGGATTTTTTGTTTCACACTTCTTCCTTCTGGTGTGCTTGCATCTTGCCATCTACCTCATTTTGCATTGACCACCATTAATTGTAAATCCTCTTGAACCTCAGGCATCCTCTTTAACAAAATGAAGTAGTTGGCATATCTAGTGTCCACGGGCTCAAGGAATTCCTTCCTCGAAAATGTCCTGAACAAAGCAAGGGAAGTGTGATGGTTGCAAATGAACATTTGCACATCTCTAGCCTCTGACATCACTGCCTTCACCCAATCTATCATCCCACTGTCCTTCAAGGTATTGTTCAATGCATGAATGCATGGGGTCCAAAAAATGTGCTTATAAACACCCTCTACCATCAATCCAACTAACTTACACACATAGGCCAAATCGATTACTTCCTATACAATATTGGTGGCTCCAACCTCTTCTATGTCATCTCTCAAAATTTGAAATTGGAAATTTGCATCCTTCCTTTTCCTTGAACAATCAATAGCTCTAAGAAAATAAGAGCTAGCTTTACATTTGACAATAATATTGATGAGTGGCCGATGTTTGATATTGGTCCACCCATCCATGATGATGGAGCATCCATCCCTTATCCAAGTTTGTCTCATATTCTCCATCAACACACTCACCTTGGAATATTCTCTATCAAGGAGGGTGGTGCGTAGCTTGTGTTCTCTAGGTGGAACAAATGAAGGATTGACAACTTGCACATCTTTGAACATTCATTTAAAATATGGCGAGGACGCCCATTGAAATGGTATGGCATGAGCATAAAAAAACCTAGCAATAGAGGAATCAGCCACATCTCATAATTGTGTGTTAAACATATCTGCAACAATAGTTTTCTTCTTTCTTCTAATAGAAGTAGAACCCTCTCCCCATGAAATCCAATGTCCAGGGCCCTATAGGCAATGACACACTAGGTTGCAAACTCCTCAATGAAGTTCCTTTGAGATGGCAAAATCTGACTTTGTTTTCACCTTTTCAAGCCTTGGACATTTTGTCAAATAGTTGGCATGTGAAGTCTGAACTTGCTGATTTTGTTTTCAGTCTGCTGTGATGTTGTTTTTGATGTTTTCCAATGATGCAAATAGCTTGAAAATGAATGCTAGACAACTTCTAAGAGAATAGAAATGCAATGCAAAATGTTTTTGTATTTTTAAATGCATGTAAATGACTTCTACTCATGAAAATATGCACCTACAGCAATAAGACATTTTGTCAAACAATTTGCTGCTAAACTCCTTATGCCTTCATTATAATATTGCAATGATTCGAAATCGACTACAAGCTGAATATGAAATGCTATCAAATCTATTACATATGATCTTTGGATCTTCTTTTCAATATGACTATGACTGAAATTAAAATGCCAACTTGCTGTGTGTATAACAGCAATACATATGCTATTTTCTTGACTCTATTATGACTGCAGTTACAATGCCCAGATGCTGATCAAATCAGCAATAGATACCTATATGCAAATATGAGCCTAAATGCCAAATAACAATAATATGAAGAACCTGGTACAATTTCGCTGACAACATAAATCTGATCAAACTTCCTTGAAGAGGCTACTTTCAGCTCTCAAAATGCAGCGTGTTGACTCCTTACTATCCAACGATGCTTCTTGAATTTTCTGAGATTTTTGAAGGCCTCCCTTAACAAAATCGTACCAACCCTTATGGCGCCCAGCATGTGACAAAACTCTGTTTTATATCAGACCAGCTAAGCATGAATTTGTCTCACTATCAATGCGTCTTTCTTGAAGCAAAATCGTCCTTCCAAAGGACTGAAAGGATCTCCACCAATCTGCTAAACCTTCTTCCCAATCGATTTATCCTCAATGACAAAATTTGGCCAATGGCCACTAAAATTTTGGCACAATGTGAAAGACTGAAACTATCTTCCGCTCCCTCTAACTAGGGTTGTTCTTGCACAACCGAAACCGACACCTTAGAGTCTTCAAACCCTTAGGCAATTTGCTAAGCATTTAAGCTTACCAATGTAGTAGAAAAGATGTATTCAACTCAAGATGCCCAAATGCATAGCCAAAGCTTCTTCTTATACTTTTCATAACACATCACCAAGAAGCTTCTAGAATAAAATATTATTTTATTCTCTTAAGTGACCTTTTGATATTATTTTATTTAGTCACTTTATTAAACTAATTAAATATAAAGTCATTCTTTAGATATTAATTTGTTGGAATAACTTTATAAATAATTAATTTAATATCTCCACTTTAATTTAATTTAAAATAATCAATTAGTCATCCTTATGAAATATCAATATTTGGACAACTTAATTAATTAATTTAATTTTTTTATTCTGCCTCCAAATCGGGGACATGACATCCTTGCTTTCTTGCCTCCCCTTCCATATGCAATCTAGTTGCCTCAATCTTCTGAATTGGAGTTATTTTTTCACACCTTTCACCCCTTTACCACCTATCCACAAAAGCTGACATTTAACTCTTGTATAGCTGCTTCTATATTGCTTTTTGCACAAATGGCAAAGCCATTTTCTACTCCCCTCTGAATTTTTTTTCTTATCCTTATCAATTGGTGTTGCAAATTGTAATAGAGGTTTCTTGGGGTTAAATGGGCCTTTTGCATAGGTTTTGAGGACTTTAGAAGGACATTGAAATGGGATTGAAGTTTCTGGCCTTGCTACACTCCCACTTCTTGAGGAAGCCCTGATGGCTGCCATACTTCTATGAGTTCTACTTCTAGGTCTATTTCTTTCATGCATTTGAACCTTAATCTCCTCACTATCATTACTAGTTCTCACTGCTGCTCATGACTTTTTTTTGGTTAAGAATTGAAAAGAGAGCTGCAAGTTCAAATAAAAGAAAAAGTAAACTCACAATGCCTTTCCTATGTGGTAAAAAAATTGAAAAAAACTTGAAAAAATGCAAAACAAATTGAATAAACAAATGTAAAATGAAGAACTTACCTCTAATGGAGTAGATTGAGATTTTTTTCTTTTCTTTTTTGTTGTTTTGATAAGTGAAATAGGTTTAGGTTGTGTTTGAAGGGGTGGGAGGTGGTCGTTGTGGGCCCGCCCATACCTTTTTTTATTTAGTTAAAATGTGTTTTTCTTAAAAAAAAGCAAATGAAATGTGGTTGGCCCATAGGAGATGGCTAGCTGTCCCTGGGACGGTCAAGGGATGCCTGGATGTCTTGGGGACGGCTAGTTGTCTCATGATGTGCCTTGCTATTTTCATGGAGTTTCGGGGACATCTCCCTTTTTTGCAACAATTGAGGATTGCTGGGGAGGGGGGGTGGAGGAATGGGGGGTATTTCCAAGGTGTCCTCAAGTCCTTGAAATGTTTCGGGTATGGGGATGAGGGTACTGTTGTGACCTTTCTCACACATCGCCCCATTGCAAATGGGGACCCCTCCTGTTTTCGCGTTTTGCCTTCACACAACGGTTTCATGAGGTCATCATTTTGAGAGTTTCAAGTCAGTCTTCTGAGAGTCACCCAGGCCAACTGGAAAATCCAAGTCCGAATCAGTACCTAAGCGTCATGGAAGGGCTCAGAAGGTCCGGGAGACGAGGATCGCCTGTGCTTTGGGCCAATTCTGACACTTCCTATTTTTTAGGGATTTTTGCTTTTTTGCTTTTTTTATTTTTGGCATTTTTGGACCAAATTGGGTTCCCTATTTTTTAGGGATTTTGCTTTTTCTATTTTTAGAAATTTCTTTTTTTAGAAAGTCAACCTTGGTCAAACGAGTCAATGTTTCCATTTTTAGAACCAAAAATCAGCCAAAAAATCATTGAAAAATCAAAATAAAAATCGAAAAATCAAGCAAAAATCAATGAAAAATCACAAAAAATCAAGACATATGGCAAAGGTTTTGTTCCAGAAGATCCAAGTGATGGCAACCTTCAAGCTTGCCCATGAAGGAGAAAATGGCTAAGGCATTGGGAAGTTCGCCAAGGAATGGCAATAAGTCATGAAAGTCCACCCTACCTTAGCGGGAAGCTGGTAAAGTCTGCCCAACCTATGAAGAGGGAATGGCAGGAAATCTTGGAAGTCCGCCCTTGCCATGGAGATGGGAGATGGCGAGAAAATTTGCAAGTCCGCCATGAAATGGCAAGGCCAACATGAAGTCCGCCCCAGCCTTAGTGATAAATGTCCTAGACAGTCCAAAGTCCGCCCTCAAGCATGATGAAAATATTCTAAGGCATGAATGTCTAGGGAGGAAATATCAAGACAACTCCAAAGTCTGCCATGCCAAAGGGGAGTATGGAAAGGAAAGTTCAAAGTCCGCCCAACCTAGAGGGGGAGAGAAAACTTAAATTTTTTTTGGCTAAGTGTTGGCAAAATATGGTTAAGGATAGAAGATGGCAAAAGCACTTGCAAGTCCGCCTAGCACTTGGTCAAGATGGAGACAAAGTCCACCATGCATATGGAGAGGCACCAAGGAAGTCCGCCCTAGCATCAAGGAGACAATGTCAGACACATCACAAAGTCCGCCCTAGCATCAAGGAGACAATGTCGGACACATCACAAAGTCCGCCATGGACTTGTCCAAGACTTGATGAAGTCCGCCCAGCCAAGGAAACTCAAAAAATTGGCTAAGTAAAAAAATTCAAAAAGAAAATTGGAAAGGCACAAGTGAAGTCCGACCTTGCTCAATGGATGGACGACACAAGCAAGAGAAAGTCCGACTTCCCTTGATCTAGGCATGTCCAAAGCAGCTCAAAGTCCGACCTAGCTCAAATAAAATGTCCAAGATGGTAGCAAGTCCACCCTAGGTTGGAGTAAGAAGATGTCCAAGCAAGGACAAAGTCCGCCAAGACTTGTCCAAAGAAGTCTAAAGTCTGCCAAGCATAAAGAAAAGATGGTGAAACCACTAGCAAAGTCCGACCTAGACCAAGAGAGGAAATGTCAAAGTGTTAGCAAAGTCCGACCTTGGCATGAAAGAAACAAAGTCCGCCTTGAAGGGAGATGGGAGATGAAATGTCTCAGCCCTCATAAAGTCCGCCATGGCAAGAGGAACAGAAAGTCCGCCCAACTGGAAAGATGTCCAAGTCAAGAGCAAGTCCGCCTAGACACCAAAGAATACATGGCATAAGGAAAGCTAAGTCTGCCAACAAAATGCCTAAGTAACAACAAAATCTGCCCAGCTAAGGAGAGGATGAGAAAATTGGCTAAAACTTAGAAAATTGGCTAAGTGTTGGTACCTTGAGGAGGGAAATTCAGAAAATTGGCTAAGTGTTGGAAAGAAAACAAAAGGAATGAAGAGGAAAATAAAGAGGAAGTGAATAAAATCCTTGTCCAAGGATTTGTGAATGAAGAGGAAAATAAAGAGGAAGTGAATAAAATCCTTGTCCAAGGATGGGATTTGTCCTACTTAGTACAAACCAGATTCAGAATTGAAGGCAAATCCACGGGCAAAGTTCATTCGAGCATGAAGATGGCCAAAATCTTGGCTAAGTGGTGAATGGTCCACATGTAGGTGTTACAAAATGAACTTGAATAGCCAAAATTTGGCTAAGTATGGGAAATACTTTACAGAGAAAGTTCCAATTTCCTACATTGTGGCGATAGAACAGAGGAATTCTTCTCCAAATTCAAGGCACTTGAAAGAAGCAATAAGGACAACTTCTTGAAGGATTTCATCTCCTGAAGAATTAAAGGCAAGCTTCCAATTAGAATTAGATGGTGACAAGAAAAGTATTCCAAACAAATTTCCATCCGAAATCAAAGCTAGGAAGAAACAAGCACAAAGGACAGAGTCATCGGCAAGGAAAATATTCTAAGGTAGGCACGTGGAAGAAAAACAAAGTGACCAAAGAAGACATCCAACATGCTGAGGTGGCGCCTCGTCATCTTCCAACCAATCAAATTGTTCCAAATCAACATGCAACAACTTTCCATTTTATTGTTGGTTTATATTTAGCAGAAGGACAAGTGTCCCTGAATGTAATTTTCTTATTGGTCGAGAATGGAGATAGTTGTGACCAACCCTAATTAGGGTTTTATTTTAATCTCGGTTGTTGATCCTAAATCAATCTTGACCATTGAATTGTAATTGGGGAGCCTATAAATTGAGCTCGCCGCTCATTTGTAAAGTGTGGAGACAGTGTATGAAATTGTTGCATTAGACTATTTCCGATAATAAAAGCTCTTATGCATGATTTGCTTTGAATCACTTTTATTGTCAAGTAGTGAGCAAGGTCGCATAACTTCTTCTACCATAGATTAGAATTAGATTACAATTAAGTAGAATTTGCTTTGAAAGTTGGTTAAGTGAATGCAAGATTTGATCGTATAGATTAATGGTGAAGTATTGCTCATACTTTCTTTGGATGGATGATTTTCATTCGATGCGTAAAGTTAGCCTAAGCTTGTGATTGTGGATGCTTAACTTCGGTCTTATTCGAGGCATGAAAATTATAATCACACCCTTTGAAGATTGCACCCACTTTGCGTAGTTGTCCTAGGGATGCGAAACAAAGCATGGTTATCCGTTTCACCTGATCTTTACTGTCTCTTGAATTCCTAGGCGTAGATTAGACCCTCTAAACCCTTATCTTTTTGCACTTTTTTTTGAGATTCAAACTGAAAGTTCCAACCGAAGAAGCCTTTAATGATAAATCCGTCTAAGTCCCGAACTTGTGAATTGAACAAGCCTAGCGTAAGTCCCTTTGTGTATTACCAGCATATCACAACGCCCATTGAGCTTATCCACATGTCATGACCTAACGAAAGAAACCTTGGAGTCGCCATATGATCTTCTCGCAATCTTAGCATACGCGGTGACTTTGTTCAAGAGAGGATAGAGTGTCTTTGGACATTTTATTTTGTGTGTTCGGTGGATGATAAAACGTACACCAACAGGTACCAAGGTAGAGGATGTGTCCTTGGGGAGCATTGTAAATAAATAAATTAACATGCAAATGTTAATTTATAAATAAATAGGTTAGTTTATTGTTAGTAAATAAAACAAAAGTTAGTTTGTTGGAAAGTTATTTCCTATAGATAGGTTAGTTTGTTTCATGGAAAAAAAATGGCTTTATATGTCAATAGAATGTAATGTAAAAAATTAAAAATCAAATTGAGTTGAGTGAATGTAATCCCATAGAATTTAATCAAAAAATCATTATATTATTTTGTGTTATTTTATTTACAATCATGGTTTAGATTGTGCAAAAATTTGTTTGCTACCATTTTTCTAATATGGTATTAGAGCATTTTTATGATCTTGTGATATGAAAGCAAGGCATGGAGATTCCAAACATGGAAGAATAGGAGTCAACGCCTTTGAGAAGTGCAAAATCCTATCATAAAGTTGATGATTTGTTGAATACATCTCAGTGTGGTGCTTCATCTGTGGGAAGGCAGTTGGAGACAATTGGAATATATACCTACAGTTACTAAGTATGGATTATAATGAAGGGGATGCCTTGGACAATTTAGGATTAGTTTGATATTGTTGTAGACGTATGCTCGACTAGTGTGGACTATGCCAAATTAGATCGAAGGTTTATAAATTGATGCTGCCAATGATGTTTAACGTATGAGAGTTGTGGGTAATTATGAGTAATTATTGTTTTGCGACCTGTTGTGCTGTTCCTTTTTTTCTGGTTTGGGGATTGTGGAGATGCTTCTTGAAGCTAGCTTGAATTGTGTTTTTATGGAGATACTGTTGTGTGAGTGGAGAAAAATCTGCAAATCTACTAACTTTGAAGAAAGGCATTCATACTGGTATTGAATATTTTGTGGTCAAGAGTAAAGAGCTGGTTGTATTGACAGTTAAGGAATTTACAAATGCTAGTAGCAACTTGCAACCAATGGACTTGTTTGAAGAAAAACCGTGTCAATTTTTTTGAATTGATAGTGGTTTGTTTCATCAAAGAAGAAAAAAACCAAGGGTTTAAAAAGGTAGCTATGTATGCAAAATCTGGAAGTATAAGTCCATACAGAGGAGAGGAGAAAATGGTGAGTGGATTAGGGATCTGTGCCAGGGTAGTTGTGATCGATGCACACAACCACATGTTTGGTTGCCTCACCTCCATTCTAGCCAAGGAGCTCTTCAATGGCCAATGGGTGGTGGTTGTGTGATGTGAAGAGTTTTTTTTGTCAAGTGGACTCATTCACCAGAAAATGAAGTACCTCCATTTTTTAAGAAAGAGAATGAATACAAAGCCATCTCATGACCCCATTCATTCTAGGGCACCTTTCATAATTCTTTGAAGGATAATTAGAGGAATGATTCTACACAAGACTAAGTGAAGGGAATCAATGCTCATTGGGCTAAAGTTTTATGGAGTTCCTCGTCCATATGACAAGACAAAGAGAATGGTCATTGCAGATGCATTAAAAGTTTTTATTGTAAAGGATGCATAATTGGCTGAATCTGACATCCCTATTTTTATATATGAGCACTTTTATGCATACATCAATTCACTAATGGTGCATTCAGAGCCATTAACGTTATATTTGGTGGTTACGATCTAAAGGTATCAAATTGGAGGCTGGAGGCATCAGAGGTTGGAGGTTTTTTTATCATATTGAGCTAGCTTCTCGCTTAGAGATGTTACATTGCATGAGAAGCACTATTTCAAATTGTGTCCCTTCATGGAGCAAGGGGGGCTTGGCTTTTCTTGACATTTCTTGCTTGTGGGTGCATTTAATATATCCACATTGGTTCTAGTTCTTTTGTACAGCAGAGGAGGGATTGGTTCCCACAACACTAGAGAATGGATTTTGAAACACTAGGAGGAATGTGGACTCTCAGAGGAGAGTTGTTCTCTCATTGTGCAACATTGGAGGTGAGATATTGACACACTTGGAGGAGAGTTTTTCTGTCATTGTACATGGAGGATGGGAATACTTTATGTTCTCTCTTGTTGTACAAAGTTTTTATAGGTCTAACAATTAGGAGATCTATTGATGGAGTTAGTTTGTTGTTTCTTGGGTGAGCAAGGAGAATTGGTGAAGGTGCTTCATTAAAGTCTTTAGAAGGGCTGTTGTGTTCAATCCTTGTAGTGTTTCATCCTTTGTTTGGATTGATGTAATAAGGGGGGAATGTTGAAATATATTATATCATTAGTATTTAGTTTAGTATAGATTAGAATAATAAATAAATAAATTAACATGCAAAAGTTAATTTAGAAAAAAATAGGGATTTGATACCATAGGAGGATTAGATGCAGAGAGTGAACATGAGGACTCTGAGAGCTTCAACAACTTCTTGCATACGCTCTATCTGCATAGGGGAGATGAGGTTCTTGTTAAATTCCACAAAGTGGGCAAGCATCTCCATATTGTTGCTCTCTAGACCAACATGCAGCAGGGCGATGGCTTGACCCGTTTGTTTATTGTGCAACGCAGAAGTGATGCAAATTGCATCGTCGACTAAGCCCACATGTGGATAAACGGAGAGGCCTCTCATAGCATCTTCAACACACAATAGATATCGTAGATGAACCTGACGCTCAACAGCTCGCAACCCCCCATCGGAAACTCCTAGAGGTGCACACGATGTTATACATGAAGCGCTCAAGCAAACTGGAATTATGGACATGCACCTAGGACATGAAGTGCTCACCAATGATTTTATGGATCACTCCGTCCACATCATTGCAGATCTGGAAAATCTCTCTAAGTTGGTCTATCACCAACCTACAGACGACTATACACTCAATACCATCCACGACTAGGAAATCACTCTCCGCAACCACTTCATATGATGAGCTCGACATATTGGAAGTAGAAATTAGCATTGTGTAGATGAATAGTGGTGGAGTTAATTTATTGAAAAGCAAAGGCAAATTGGCAGAGCTTACTTGGAAGTAATTAATGTTGAAAGTACATTCCAATTGCTTTGAATTCAATTAACTTAAGCAGGGCGATGCGATGGAAATCTTGTAAGTTAGATTCAACTAGTGATGAAATCCTCTGCATTTAAAGAAGTTGCACGGAATGGTCTTAGGTGGCATGCCATAAATCATCAAAAGTTGAAGGTAGAGGATATTTCACATGAGGGTAAGCCACATGGTTTGCTTACAGCAAGCGACGATTCATTCCCCCCACCTTATCAATCGGGAAATGGGATGTAAACATAACCATCCTTAAAAATAGCAATTAGTGAAGGTGTTGTCATAATCTGACAAGGTTAGTTGGTTTTCGGCCAACTTTTTATTCGGCCAGCCAACGGTTAGTGTCCAAGAATCAGTTTTCAAGAAATCCTAATTGTTACTATGTAAAATTTTAGATATCTCATAGTTGGATATTGCAAGGGTTTGATATTTTGATCCCCCTTGCATTGTGATGCATGAGTGATAATCAATCATAATAGAAGGATCAAATTTTGCAGTTTTAATTCATTGCTACGAATGTTTATTGTCTCTGTGCAGTAAATTGTGAGTTAGATGCTAATGTTTATGAATAAGTCTGTGAGCTTGGATGAACATTTGGATATTCCTTCCTTGTGAGGATGTGTTGTTCAATGGTGTTTAATTCATGTATTTGCAGTGAATGATTAAGATTGTATTGAATCGAGTCAGCAAGCATTGATAGTCTGGTCTGTGAGCCACAATATTGACTGTTTGCCAGTCCATTTCAACATTGAACTAGTTTCTTTAGTTTTAAAGCACTTTTCTTCGCATCTATTTCATGGTTATGAATAAGTGTTAGTTTTTCCTTTCCTACTTTTTGGTCAAAAGCATACTCCGGTTTTATATATTTTCAAATAATCAAAATTACATCAGAAGAGGGAGATGTACCTCATTTAAAATTTAGAGGAAGATTACCAATGCAATGGTAATCTCTTCGACTGTTGTCAATTGATTAGTCCTTCTTGGCCATTATAGAGTCATTTTGTATTTAATATTGTAAAGGATAAATTTGCTCACCAACAATATGGTAGATTATCAAAATCATCTAGGGGAACAAGACAATCCAAAGTAGGATAATTTGAGAATGGAGGATCAATTGGATTCCCATGCATCTCCAAGATTTTGGTTCAAAGAGTGTAGGGGCACTCAATGTGTGATGTGACAAGTTTGTGTTGATGTCAAACCAATAAATCTATGGACATGATAAAGCTTGACTTGCCATACAAAACTTCATCATGTACTTGCCATAAGACATTTGAAATGCTTTAGAATATTGTGTTGCCAAGACTTATAATTCTCTCTTTCCAAGTCAATAACAAAAGGAGGAGCTGAAATACTTGTGATTAACAATTATATTCTCTTCAAATCAGTCAAGGAATAAACTAATCAATGAATTAGTAAAAGCAAATCACGAGAGTTCCCTCTCAAATTGCTTAATCAAAGAACCCCCTAGCACAATATGATTTTAGCACTTTTTAGTGCGAGTACAAATGCCATTTGCAAACATCACAAAGTCATCTTGATTTCAATGCTTTACAATTGCCAAAATTATGCTACAATGTTGAAAGTAGTATTTTGGATTAGAACAATAATAAACCACTACTAAATTTAGAGAGCCGCTACAAATAGCAGAGCTATCAAGTTTGCCAAATGCCATGTAGGGGCTTGGGGATGCTATTTTGAAGGGTCATGTTGTAATGTCCCCATTTTAGCTATACGCCCTTCAGTGACTAATAGCCTATTTTCGGAAGCCCGTAGGCTCGTCAGAGGTAAATTTAGGGTTTCCTATCTTGTTGGGGTTCTGAAGCATTTTTGAAGGTTTGCACATTAGAGTGTCTGATGCATGTCTAGTGGACTTTTCTGGGTTTTTGGGAGCTTCAGAATGGTGTGACATGCATTTCCATCTGGCAACCTTTTTCGAAACTTTCTACTTTTAGCCAGCACAATGGAGTTTCGAGATTTGGATTGTGGATTCTTTCTGGGTTTTCAGAGAGCTTCACAACGATATAGCATGCAAAGTGAGTTGAGCAACTTTTCAGAACTTACTATTTTTGGCATTGGCTATTTTTAGTAAGTCTATTGTGGCAGTGGCATTATCAGTAGCTTAGCTCAAGTCGTCATTCTATTTTTGGCAGAATCAGTTTGGGCGTTGGTTTTGGCTTTGGCTTCTATCTCTCCTTTGGATTGTGTTTCAACACTTAGTCAATTTATAATTTGAGTTTGTACCTTGTGCCTAGGCAACAACTTCAAGTTGTTTTTAAAAAGGGGACATAAAGGGGTTGATTTGAGCATTTAATATTTATATTATATTAAATGTTTTGTTGTGCAACTTGTAAATGGACGCCTAGAGGGAGATGATTAATGTTCTAATAATTCAAATAAAGTGCAACATGAGAGGTGGCATCCCTTGGAGGAAGCTGAAGAGTTTCTTGTGGGAGTTTCAAGTTGATTCATTTTCTAGCTGAAGAGCCTATTTATTGATGCCTTGCTCATTCATTCTCATCTATTGTTTATGATATCAAAATGCTGCTGGATTGAATTAAGAACCCGGCTAAGGGCAAGCTAGCAATTTTACACCATTCTTCAGACTTGAAACTATGGTTCCCTAGATGGCCAATTGGGAGTGTGCTTCATTTAGAAGTGCACATTGAGCATTATTGTTGAGTTTTTGATGAGATTTTCTAGTTTTTGTGTTGCTGGTTGTTTCATGGCCAAAAGAGATTTTCAAATACAACTTTTTGTATGATTTTAATTTGCTTATGGGTATTGGCACCTTTGATTCCAATGCTAAGGCCGACCCTTTTTGCAAAGAATCAGATTTTATCTTGAAGTGCTGAATTTTCTAGAGAGGCTGTACCATTCCTAGGGCTGTACCATGCCGGGAAGTGCTTTGGAACTCGTGCATAATTAATTTGTGAACTTTGGATGTAGTTTCTTGGTTGGGAGTTGGGTACCTACCTCCTCAGATGCATTTGCATTTTGTTTCAGGTCTTTTGGAGGAGTTTTGATGATGTTATGAACATTTTGGGTGCTGGTACAGTTGCTGGTAATGCTTTTTCAGTTTGTTGGTTATTGTTATCAGATTTCTAAAAGTTCAGATTTTGGCTTGTAATTTGATAATTGAGAAGAATAAGTGTTGGAAGAATCATCCTTCATGTATTTGCATTGATTATGTCATTGTAACACTTGTTAATTGCAGATTTATTTCATTGTAAGGCTGTGAATTAGTAGTACTAATTCGGTCATTTTTATTGTTGCATTTACTTGTGAACACTTTAACCCCTGGATGGTTTACCGCCAGTGTGGAGGAAATTAATATTGTATTTACAACTTTCACTCACTGTTCAAGTGGCGAATCCCCACTGTTGAGTGGATGCTCGTGAAGCGGATGAATTGCTTTGTATTGTAATGTTTTTCCCCCCATTGAATAAGTGGTAGCGTGGAAACTTCATGGCTGGATCACCGCCTACTTGCATTCAGTTGTAATTCAATTTTTCAGTTGTAGCTTAGTTTCTTTCGCCATATGCTAACACCTCACCTTCTAAAGGATCTTGGTGAACATTCTTGGCGTTGAGTTCATTTAATTTGATTATCTTTTGGAAGCTAACGCTAATCAATTGGCGTAGTGCTGGTTTGTGTTGTGAAAATATTGAGAAAAAATTAAGGGGCATATTTCACATGTAGGCCAACATATAAGGTTTGTACAGGTTCTAAAGAGCCACCTAGGCCAGGCCACTTCTAGTGGGGGTTTATGGATCTTGGTAGGTTGTGCAACCAAAGGGCAATTGACCCTTATGTTACATTGGTAGTTGCCATTGCACCAAAAGATTGACTTGTTAATGCCCATTACAACTGCCAAATTTATACAAGATCTAGGAGGTGGTTAAGCCATGTCACGAACCCAAGCACTGCGCTGCACAAGGAAGACCAAGGTACACACCATCTTGCAACAATCCCCCACCTTGTGCAAGCGAGGGGTTCGAACTTGTGACCTTGGCTCTGATACCAATTGTTACATTGGTGGTTGCCGTTGCACCAAAAGATTGACTTGTTAATGCCCTATGCAACTACCAGATTTATACAAGATCCATAGGAGGCAGTTAAGCCATGTCACGAACCCAAGTGTTGTGCTGCACAAGGAAGACCAAGGGAGACACCATCTTGCAACACCTTATTGGCCCCACAGTTGCCGTTGCACCAAAAGATTGACCTGTTCATGCCCGATACAACTGCCAGAGTTAACGGATCCATGAGAGGCGGTTAGTCCATGTCACGAATCCCAAGGGGAGCGCTAACCATTTGCCAACAATCTCCCCCTTGGCGTTACCCGAGGGGATTCGAACCTGACACCTTTGGCTCTGATACCAATTGTTGGCCTCATAGTTGCCGTTGCACCAAAAGATCGATTTGTTAATGTCCGATACAACCGCTAGAGTTAATGGATCCACGAGAGGCGGTTAGTCCATGTCATGAATCCCAAGGGTAGTGCTGACCATTTTCCAACACACCTTATTAAGCCATGACCTCAATAATGGTTGTGGATTGCTTGGGGGCCTATGCTTGTATAATATTGTTAACAATTAAATATTTGTTCATTTGATTTGATTTGATTTTTTAATAAGAAATCTATAGATTTGTATGCCTTTATACAACTTGTGCATTCATTGCATAAGCAAGATTCTAATGAAGATGCCAAGGAGGGAAAAAATTCTTTGAGGGTCTATGGAAAAGTACTTTGATTTCAATGAATTGATAGTCAATCCATTGATTTTTGGGCCTTCTAGACGAGATGGCATGGTTAGAATTGACCAAAAATGCTCCAAAATGATGGATACTTGCTAGATTTGGAAAGCACCTACCAAATGAAAGCCTTGGTAGATCCAGTCTTTGATGTCGAATAGAGACACGACAAAAGACATTTAATTAATTTTTTTAGATGCTTTGAATCCAATGGCGAGCTTAAATTTGCTCCACCAAGTTCCAAATACACTTGCAATATAAAGACATAAATAAGAACCCCCCTAGAATCTTGTATTTTTATTACACTATTTTGAATTTCTAAATTATCCAAGGATGCAAGAGAAGAGTATACTCAATGTTTCAAGAAAATACAATAAGAGATATCTGAAGAGACTAACCAAAAGCTTTCAGTTGTTTTGATATCATGTAAGATTTGGCTACAGAGATAGCCACCCAAGAACAAGAAAGGCTAAAGGAAAATACAAAGAACTTAGAAGATCATTATGATAGAATAAACTGTATTCTAATCAAAGGATGCAATAAAATGAGATGAGATACAAAAGTACATGAGATGGGTATATATAGGATACATCACCAAGAGATGTGGATGTACAACCAATGTGGGATAAAGCAGATGTAGTCACATGTGTGCACATCTCCACCAAATTAGGAAAGCACAAGTCACATGATGCAAATGCAACCTACCCTAGTAGATACCTGTCCAAGTAAGCTTATCTTATTCTAGGTGCATATAAATTAAATAAACTAAATTCAAGAAAATAAAAATAATGCACCAACAAAGAGGCCAAGGAAATCCCAACAACCACAAATTTTAAATTTCGATTCTGCTTTATGATTTGTTTGACATCCAAGAAAGAGAGAACCGCCATGGACAAATCAACCTTGTTCATCCCTAAGCATATTGCTGCTCCAGCAAGACCTAGATTGCCTTTAGAGGGTGTCAAAGTTAAAATCTTTAGAAACTCCTGTGGGGTTTTCAGTCAAAAAAATTCTTTCTGGAAAATAGTTTGTCTCTTGCCCTATTAATGGGGAAGACACAGGATTTTTTTTATCAGTCATTAGTTTGACTATTACCGAATGAAAACTATGAGTATGAATTTGCATGTATCAAATCCATTTAATAAAAAACTGCTAAATACATCTCAAGTCTATTAAACAATAAGAGGTGTCTGGTATTTCTTTCTTATTCCTGATAGGTTTGGACTCAAGTTACCTTAGCTACTCAATTGGTTAGGGACATAAATAGGTTATGGCATATACCATGTGTTTGTAGTTTACTATGCTAAAATAGCTGCATTGGTTCTATGGGCAATTCTGGTTTTGTGTTGGGGCTACAGTTTCTTCTGTGTTGAACACCATTAGTAGCTGGAGATGCTCATATAGCAGCAACAGTTCAATGAGCAATCCCTGGTTGTGAGTTGGGATCATAGTATGTGCTACTTGGAACTGCATTGGTACCTGCCCATCTCACTCACATTCTGTTAACTAAAGTAGATTTCAGTGGTTTGGATACAGTCCTGCTCTTAGAATATTAGTCTACATAATACGAATTGATTGCCTTACCCATCCATCTATATCAGCATCCTATTAAAACAAAAGGTTGGGGCCTTGTAAGAGATCATCTGGGTATTAACAATTAAGGTTGTGTGCTGCTGCATCTAGCCACTAAGTTGGTTTGATTGGTTCATATTTTTATTTCACATTATGTTGGTATGAATACAATTGTCTATCATTTACAGATGCTGTGAATTAAGGGCCTGCAGATATTTCTGGTGTATAAAATCAAGAGATGTTGTCCTGTTTGTGGATCCATTAAGGTAAAGTAAAAAGGAGAGATTTGAGGCCTCCTTAGCATTGTTTAATAATGAAACAAACATCCACCATCAGTTCTACCATAATAATACACAAAGATGGCTTAATATTTGGCATCAGGAATTGCAGATGCCCTAGGTGGCTCATTCAGGGGAATGAATGAGTAATGCAATGCGAGTATTAAAGATTTTTATAATGAAGAAATGCTTTATGTTATATTCATAGAACATAGTAGAACAGTTATCTTTCCTCATCTGGGTCACACGGATTACCCTTATCTCATGTCTTGGAGCCTGCATGCCTTTTTGTACACTCCCTAACATAATTTTTATGATTAGTAATTCTGTAAGGTTATTTTTCATGCATATTCTGCATGGTGCAATGTAGGATCTTTATTTGATATTATGCATATGTTGTCCATGGCATGGTGTATAGTTCTTTTTGGCATGAATGTCTGCATATGGCATCGGAAAAATTGACAAGTGGCATACCATTGTCATAGGGAACAAATGAACGTTCAATTAAGTTGGAGGGACAAGTCTCTTGCTGTTGAAGGCTTGATGTACTGTAGTTCTAATAAATCCTATTGTAACATGTTTCAGTGAAATTTAGGATAACTATCTGAACATGTATATGGTCTGTTCATGAAGTTGTGAAGTTCTTTACTTATAGAAATGAGGCATCAATGATCGTCAAGTAGTGTCGTCAAGTAGTGTTCTGAATGGGCTGCATATCCCCTGTTAAGGGTTTAGTTCCATATTAATTAGGCTATCTATGTACTTATTAAAAAATGTGTCAAAAAAACCTAACATTGTTTATGTGAGTTTATCTCCACATTGCTAATAATTGTGAGACAATGAAGGGTTGTATGGGACTACATACACTAATACCTTTTCCAATCTAGAGGCAGGCTTTGAGGTGCAAATTATCCTCCTCTCTGGCACTGTCATCAGTTAGAGGTGCTTGTCTGCTTTGTGGGTTTCCTTGCCTTGTGATTGTTATCAATTTATGCTCTAAAAGTTACAAGCTTGTTTTAAATGCAATCCCATATCCCTTGTTTATGATTTACTTCCACATTAATATGTATCCATCCATATGAGGACCGATGTTGATCATATCACCTTCTCTAGTTTTGCACTTTTAAAACTATGAATCTGCAGATGAAATGTGGTTATTGCATTCTATTTGTTCTTGTTTAGCATTGCTAGGATTAAATACAGAAACTTGATCTATAACTGATTGGGTCTCTTTCAGGATGGATAGGAGCTGGATAATAGAACTAGTGATCAAAAAGGATGTTTTGAGTATTCCCTTATTATCAATCTCACCAATAATTAGCTATATGGTGTTATTATTAAATTATTAATTAATATTACATGAGCATGCAGAAGGAAACTATAGGGGAACTAAATTTGAATCCTTATTTCAGAGGTTTCACAAGATAGATTGGAGATGATCTACCAACAGGTTATTGGCATGTTCTTTGATTCATGGCCTCCATTCATCTTTGATCAAATCAAATATAGTTTTTCATTTGGTCAGGATTCCCATGAGTTTGTTACTGATACCGAATTTGCAAATCATGTTTATAAGGACAGTCTGCTTTTATCTTGGTAAATTATTTCACTCTTAGAGGAAGATCTCATGATGTATCTATACCTATGTCTATATATATATATATAATGCAAATGTGTATACATATACAAATATGTATATAAAAAATCATGATTAAATGATTTGTAATTTATTATTTATATGAATATGAATATGATTAATATACATATATTTATTTCTTCATTAAAAATTAATACTATGAAAAAATCCTTTTAAAAAGGCATCACAAAAGAAGCCCTAAAGGAAGATTAATATTTGCAGACAAAAGAGAATACAACCTAAAATAAAGTAGTGCACACAGGCATGAAATGAGAACTACAGGAAACAACTTAAAGCAGTGATAACTTGGCAAATCTGGAAGGTAGTATCTTTACGATTCCTTCTGTGTTCTTCCCTTTTAGGTATGGTCAACCACTGCATTTGTAAGGTTGTGAAGTACTCAAGAATTTTCTTTATTCTCTTTTTATAGTCCTTTACCATATCTTCAATTGCTCCAATATGCTGCATTATCACAACATATTGTCTTGCGCAAACCTTGTTTTGATGCAGAAATAAAGAGCACTAAATTGGTCAATGACAAAATTATGATAGTCCCTAGATCATCCTTTTCATACTTCTCATGGGTTTTTCATAGTGATTGACTTGATTCTGGGTATGATTTGGTCTTCTTCCTTGGGTAGTACTCAGCTTAAACTATACAAATAAAAGTAGGAATGAAATGACATATGAACAATAAAAAGGAACTGTGACAGCCAACCTTGTATACTAAATCTAAAGAGTAGGCAGATATAAACTGGCATTGTATAAAAATAAAAACAAAATGAGGTAATAGACCATGACAACTTTCCTAACCAAAAATGAATACATTACCGACCGCAGCAAAGGAAAAATTAGGGTTAGGGTGATCCAAAAACACAGCCAAAATCGATACATTCTTCTGTATGCGCACATGATCAAAATTAGGCATTGAACAGTTCGAAACTATAGCCTCCCTTTTATAGTTACAAATAAAATAAAAATAGGAACAGACTGCGAAATGGCAGACATAGCATAAGAAGAGTTTATGGTGAAGATGTGTAAAGATGTTGGTTTTGGATCCAACACAAACCGCAACAATCTATACAGACAGGTTTAAAATCTGATAATTAAGACTGTTGGTATAGGACATCAATCTTGATTTTTGTTTGATTGGAAGCTATAGGAGGAGAGCATGCCTCTACTCCCAGTGCATTACCTTTCATTCCTTCTTCCCTCCACAATTAATCACTGCTTAGTGTTAACTCATCAAGACCTAGGAATGAAGCCACCAATAACTAGTGATGTACAAAAATCACCAGCTATATAACACAATATATGTTTGCTATAGCATTATAGTTCTTGATTTTATGGACTGTGCAAGAAACTTTGTTTGATTTCTTGCCATGAGACCAAAAGAGCTAAATACATTGGCACAGTCCTGTTGACGTGGTTTTTGAGACCGCACCAACACAGAATAAAGTCTCCCAACGGACACTCTATCCTCTCTTGAACAAAGTATTCAGCATGCTAAGATTGCGAGTAAGATCATGCTTTCAACTCCAAGGTTCCTTGAGTGCGAATAGGCTTAGTTTGGCTCGATGTGATATTGCTGGTATGTCAAGGGGACTTACACAATTGTTCGACGGCTAACAACAAACAAGAGACTAAGGGCTTCTGTGATTCAAATGATTTGGCAGGTGAGCGCAAGTTTCCTAATTTAACCGGAAATGAACTGAATTTAAAAGGTGTAGGGCCTAAGAAGTTTATGTTCTATTCTAAATGCAGGATATGTGGAGCTTCACTTCAATAGACTTCAACCGGATTTCACCTAGCCTCCGTCGGACAGCCTCAGTAAAATCGGTGCAATCTTCAAGGGAAATAGCAAAAGATGTTCAAATTATGACTTAACATGCATACACCATCACAACGACGCATATAAGCACATAAATCACAACTGAAGTTAAACTCAAGGTAATGTCCAGTTGACCACACAAGGTGAACTTATCATCAACAAGCCGCTAGTGGTATGGAATAAAGCGAAGCTATCTTAGTAAAACACCACACACCAAAGTAAGCTACTTGCATGAAATTAAGCTACTTGGATATGAAAGGAAGAAGAGACCTTGCTAGCAATTCATGACAAGACGAATTCCATCATCAATGAAAAGATCTATTATCATAAAATGTGTTACACAACAATCTCCTCAAAAGTTTTCAAAGGGAAAACTTTCTCTCTTCTCCAAATTATGCAAAAATGCTCTACAATGCTACACTATCTAATTCTAATGCTAATACTCTCTCAATGTCTACTGTCTACTAATCTAATGAATTACAAATGAGGGGGACTCCCCCTTTATATAGCTAGCCAAGTCCCAAAAGACGGCTAGGGTTACAATCAATACAGTGGCCAGAATCGTGCCACCTCAGCCCTAAATAATATTGCCCTAAAACCGCCACAGAGGAGAGTGGGGTAATAAATGCGCCATAATGTCCACCATCATCCTTCTAGAAGATTCCATTTGTAGACGCGTTCACACTATTCTCGATCTTCTTTCTTGGCGTTGTTCTTTGATTTCTTCCACTTGAGGGTCTTCATCTTCGTCACTTGAGTCTTGAAAACATTTCACCTTTGTCACTTGAGCTAGCACTTAGCAAATTTCTTGTAACCTTTTCTTCGAGATTGAAACTTGTAACTTTATCTTCCTTCGAAGGTGGTAACATCATCCTGCTTCATCACTTCAAGTCATCGCTTGATCTCGACATTCCTCCTGCAAAACAAGCGAGGAGAAGAGTATTAGAGTACTTCATGATGTAAATTCAACTTACTTACCGGGATTTCACGCTCTGATCTCCAAGCGTTCATCGCCCACTTCGTGTTCAAATTCTTCATGCATTAGCCAATTTTTCAATCCATCCTCTTCAAGGGCGTATCATCTTCACTCTGGTATTTTCTCCAACTCGGGCTCGAGGAAAAATGCTTTCATCAGGAACTCGATCACAAATCATCTAGACGATCATTTTCAGGTTCATCTGCCAAGGCGAATTTTTATCTTGAAAACCAATTTTATTCCTTGCCTTAGAAAATTTTCAAATTTTCCCTTAGGAAAATTCATCAACCTGGTGCCCCTTTACAATCTTCACCCTAAAGGCCTTGACAAGCTGTGGAAGACCTCAAAATCTATTCCTCATCGATAATCTCCAATACCCAGAAGAAAATTTTCTCCAGAACGCATCGAACCCATGGGTACCCAACGAACGGGTTCATTTAATTTTTTGGAATTTTGAACCTTGGAAAAATAATTTTCAACAATTTAGTTCTCGTTCTTCGATCCCCTCTGAGAATTTTGCTCTGACTTGGAAAAAAAAAAATTCTTATCAACCCGTGTAGCTGGCATTCACCGACTTCATCTCCGGCAACTCTGCTGTGTTTCAAGGAAAAATTCCATCACCTCTCCAGACTTAGGCATTTTTCTCCAAGAGAGAAAATATTTGTGCCTTAGAAAATTTGAATCACTTCGAAAATTTTGCCTTAAAAAAATTTTATATCCAACTCAATCACCTTGCCTGTGAGAAAAATATCAACTCCACTTAGAAAATTTTATGAAGGCGCTTAGCATATTTTATTTTTATAGCCACCGTTTTGTATTTCACTTCACATTCTAGGCGCATAATACACTTAGCATTTTATTCTCACACTTCACATGCCATAGGAAATTTCTAACACCTTATAACTCCCATCACTCTTGGCGCCTAGCACTTGATGGAGGAAAATCAAAATTGCGCCCATCATCTTGTTCTCACCCTTCACACGCCATTTTGCATTTTTCTCCATACTTGCAAGGCAATTTTTTTTGAAATTCCTACGCCCAGGAAAATTTTCCAACACTTTTTTTTTAAAAAATATTTCACTTTACTTAGCACATTTGAAGAAAATCACGCCTCATCACTTATCTTCACCACCACACTTACTCTTTACTTGGCGCATAGCATACTTGAAGAGAACTTGAAATCACGCCTAGTATTTTGTTTTCACCCCACACGCCTAGCAAAAATCTTCTAACACTCTCTACTTTAGGCGCACTTTGTACATGATGGAGGAATATTGCCACGCCTAGGAGTATTTTTTTTTTAACTACCTTTCACCTCACTTACTAGTTTGCATTTACCTTTACCATCCTAACTTGGGCGCATTTCAGCTTGGCAAGAGGATGGGCGCATTTTGCTTGTGTAGAAGAAGGAATCTTTTCAACGCCTAGCTTTGACTCTTTTCCCTTGCTAGCTTTGGGCGCATTTTGCATGATGTGGAGGATGAAGATTCCAACGTCTAGCTGGTGACTTTTCACCTTCTCCATTTTTGTCTTCATGTGGCCCCATTTGGGCGCATTTTGCCATGGGAGAAGGATAGGCTTGTTGACTCCTTTGACCACTTGCTTGTTGGGCGCATTTAGCATAGGGAGGTGGATGAAGCATTTACAACGCCTTGACCTGCCTTTTCAAACTTACTCCACCATGCAGCTTGGGTGCATTTCACATAGGGTAAAGGATAAAGCTTGCTGACTGCTTTGACTTTTCTCATGCTTGGCGCATTTCCATGTAGCTGGTGGATGAAACTCTTACCACGCCTTGGGGTGACCCCTCACCTTCTACTTTTTGTCTTGACATGCATGCATTTGGGCGCATTTTGCCCATGGAGGAGGATGAAAACATTTGACTAGTTTGACTTTATCCAGCTTATGCTTGCATGGGGCGCATTTGAGGTGTGGAGAAGGACGAACTCCAGACTTAGAAAATTTTGCCATCAACCTTTTTCCTCTTCAAGTTTGGGCGCATTTTGCCCCTGGAGGTGGATGAACACTAATACTTAGAAAATTTTTCAATCTTCCTGAGCTCTCTTGGGCGCATTTTGCTAGGCCTGCAGGATAAAAAGTGTTGACTTTTCTTTGACTTTCTTCGAACTTGGCGAATTTAGCCCCTGATGAAGGATAAACTTGCAACTTAGAATTTTTTATGCCTCCTCATCAACTGGGCGCATTTTGCCATGGCTACTGGATGAAGTTCTAGACTTAGAATTTTTTTTTCCTCGTTTTTCGCCAGTACCCCATGCCCTGCTATTTATAGTAAGTCCTTTGAATTTGCATCTTTGAAGCTCGGATTGATTTGAAATTTTACACACTGCATCCTTATCACCTCGTCGTTCTGTTGACACTGCCATTTTTAGCTGACCTGCTATTTTTAGCCCATTTTTGGTGGTGATTTACTATAAATAGTAATTTCTTGTTTCTGATAGCTCCATTGCTCCGATCGACTTGAAATTTGAATGGCTCCTCACCACGTTTAATTGGTCGGCGCTGTCACGGCTGATTTTACTATTTTTTAGCATGTTTCAATCTGACTTACTATAAATAGTAAGTGCTCCGTTTGACCTGAAATTTTACCGGTAGGATAGCTTGAAAACTGATCGCGATGGTTTTACATGGGATTTTGAAGATTTTGACTTTTGATGCCTATTTTTAGGCTCCGAAGCTGGAAACCCTAACTTGCGCATGCGTATCAAAAGATCTCCGTTTGTCTCGTTTCGTAGCATGCGATCAGCTCATGAATCTGAATTGCTGGGAAGCGGCTGCCGGGACACACCTGCTAAAAATAGCAAGTTCCTTATGAGTGAGAATCTCCGTTTGCATGTCACACCATCGCGAAGCTCTCGAAAAACCCATCAGAATCGCGACATGCAAAAGAAACCTCGACATGCAAACCCTAAAATAGCCTCGGAAGAACTCAGAAAGTGGTGCCTCGTCTTGCATGTTATATCAGCGAGGTCTTGAAAAACCGGAAGGAATATGGGTACATGCAAAGAAAAACTACATATCGCACCACGAAATTTCCTCGGAAGCCGGTTGCTAAAAATAGTCGATCCGTTTTTCGCTCAAATTTTGCAAACACATATACTCACGAATCTTTGTGTATTTGTTGGAATCTCAAAATGGACGAATCGCCTGTAATCTCACACTTACTAAAAATAGTAAGTACCTCGGAATCTGATAAATTTTTGCTGAGAGCCTGCTGGAAGCACACTGACAACAATGTTGAGCTCAATTTTTAATTTATTCACCTCGTTTGACTTCAGATTGGCTGGAAAGACTCAAACCCTAATTTTCAGACTTGGCCAGAATTTTTGCATTTTAAGCTCAACGGCAGAGGAATCCCGGGAAGTAGACCATAGAACAGAGACAGACGGAGAGAGAGACCAAAAACCAAAGCCAAAAAGACCAGAATGGAGCAAAAATTAGGGGTCCCCATCTTGAATGGGGCGATGTGTGAAAAAGGTCACAACAAGTCCATGTACTAAAGCTTCTTGAATAGTCCTTGAAATAAAAGAAGCTTTACAGTTATTCACAGAACTGATTAAAAACTGGATTCAAGTTAAAGCACTGTATTTTGCAAATTAGGAATCATATCAGCTGTCACTTAAGACTCTAGGTTTTGTAATGGAGGCTACCATTATTTTATCTTACTGTAGTTTCAAACTTTCACTAGCTAAAATCAATCATAAGTTTGCATGTGCAATGAATACCATTTATAATATAGCATATTAATTCTCGAGAATTTATCTACATTATAATCCAATCAAAAGTAAGATGTTATCCTCATTTGGTGATTTGCCTTTCAGTCAAGATTAATTTGTTTCCACTAATGCCACTGATGGGAATGTAATTGCAGATAACAGAAATTGCTCTTAGCGAAGAATCGTTTGAACCCAACATTCGTGATTATACAAAACTTATAGATGCATATGCAGTGAAAGGCCATTTGGAAGATGCCGAAAGAATACTTGTGACCATGGAGGAGAGGGGTTTCATGTGTGATGCAGCTATGTTTACTGTATTAATTCGGATGTACAGTAAAGCAGGCAATTTTGATAAGGCAAGGCATACATTTGATAAGATGAGACTGTCTGCTCTTCAACTTGATCAAAAAGCATATGGTGCAATGATTATGGCTTATGTGAGGGTAGGAATGCCTGAAGCAGGAGAGTCTTTGATTAGAGAGATGGAAGCTAAGGATATGTATGCAGGTATAGAGGTCTACAAGGCATTGTTAAAGTATTTTGCTCGGCAAGGTAATGCTGTTGGTGCCCAAAGGGTCTTCAATGCTATGCAGTTCGCTGGGATTCTACCAAATCTCAATTCCTGCACTCTACTTGTTGAAGCTTATGCCCATGCTGGTGACCCAGACCAGGCTAGAGCTGTATTTGAAAACATGATGAAAGCTGGCCACAAGCCAGATGATAAATGTATATCTGTCATGATTTATGCATATAAGAAAAAGAACAGGCTTGGCAAAGCACTAACCTTGTTGCTGAATCTTGAAAAAGATGGATTCAAGTTAGGGTCTGCAACTTCAGCTCTTTTAATTGATTGGCTTGGCAAGTTGGGTTTTGTGGAGGAAGCAGAGCAAATTTTTCTAGAGATAATGGAAATGGGGGAAGTGCCCTCAAAAGTTCTTGTAAGCCTCTGTGATATGTATGCGAGGGCAGGGCTGCATGAAAAAGCAATAAATACTTTAGATACCATGCAAAATAACCTTCATACTTTGAATGCCCAAGAATTTGAAAAGTTGATAAATGGCCTTTTAGCAGGCGGTCTTGTAGATCAAGCAAAGAAACTGCATGAACACATGCAAATTCAAGGGTTGACTCCTCCAGAATCTATCTTAGTATAACTAATTTAGCATAGTAGTCGCTAACCTAAGAAATCTCACAAAAGGTTCTTTTTGACAAGATACACACAAAAACCAAGAGACATTATCAACTTTCATGCATTTATATCCAAAACTAAACTGAGTGTTTTTGTTGCCACTTTGTGCCAAGTCCTCCATTAAATTTTCTCATTGAAGTCAGCTGTGCTATCATGGTTTGATAGCTTTGTTAAAGAAGTTTTCGCAAGAAGCCCAAAAAGAATCCAATTTCTGTGCATGCTGTGACAAATTATTTTTTATCTATTTCTCTAGTAATAAAAGGTGGTAAGTTAAATATTTTAACTTAGAATCTAGGCTGATTTTAGAAATCTGCCCCTGCAACATGCATCTATATTTTTTATGATAGATCTAGCTGGGTTCTGTGGACACAATTGACTTTGTGCATCAGTCTATTCCATTGCATGCACAATTATTTTTTTAATTGACAATAACTTCCCTGCAATCTAGAGGGCAACTAAAGGCACAGTTTGGGTAGCAATACATGCATTGAATAGACAAGTGAAAAATTATTGGAATAAGAAAATACAATTGAAGGAGATTAAGCACTTAATTTGGGTTCTGAACCAATCAAGAATGCTGCCGGTCATGAAGGCCACATTATCCAACTTTGAGTTCAAACTGCTTCTTTATCAGTGGCCATCACAACTATGGTTAATGGTGCATCGTCATGATATTTCTATTATGAATCTCTTTGTGTACATGAAATTGACTTCTCTGTAGTAGATGCTTGGACAAATTTTCCCATAGCTGGTTGTAGCTTGGCGGAGGCACATAATTTGTGTAGAAGCTTGATTGTCAACTTGTATAAAGTGATAACTAAAACATGTAACCTATCATTGTAACTTATTGGATAAATCTTTGAAGGACATCATCAGCTTTACTTCGGTGTCCAGTGAAGTGCCCTATCAGTTTAACAATATTCCACTAAACTTGTTTTCTATGCAACATAACTTTGTCCATGAACTATATTTGTAGAAGTTATTTTTGTGAGTGATTGTCAATTGTGTAAACTAGAAGGCACTATATCCATGAGGAAGAAATTCCATTGTGCTAATGCCAATATATCTTGTGTTTGTAGAATTAATTGTAGAATCCTCTATTGAGCCAAATGTATGGGGTCCACTAGGCAGCAACCTGAGGATTATTTGCAGCTCTTGCAAAGTGCTTTGCAAAATTCACTGTTCTCAATCTTGCATTTTCCATCTCCTGCAAATATTTCTATGAACTTAGAATTTGCATCACTTCAAAGCTCTTGTGAATGCTGCTATGAACACTTCATATTTTGCAGCCCCAAAAAATATTGTTACAAGCATATTCTTTGTAGCTTGTTCTACTGTGTTTTTGTATTTGGCTGCATGGTTAGATAATCTTTAATTAGACCCTTCGGCCATGATTGCATCATTGTTCCAACCATTAAGGTGGGAAATGTGTGTGTAGGTAATTGTGCATAAAAAAATGTGATTAGGCACAAATAAAGGGAATTTCCATGTAGAAGGTTAAATGCTGATATTTTGACACGTAGAAGGTGAAATGAAGACACCCTAGTTAGTGTTTAAGGTTTAAGTTTCATGGTTTAGAGTTATGGGATTAAGATCCAAGATGACAACCTAGTAAGTGTTTAGGATTTAACCATCATGATCAAGGCATGAATGTTTAGATACATAGAAGGTGAAATGAGGTTAAGCAAAAGATTTCAAAAATATCAATAATTTGAAGTTGAAATGAGCATGTTATAGAAGGTGAAATGAGAATAAACAAATCATATCAAACATATAGAATGTGAATGTCATATAATATGTGAAAGGAGGATATATGAGACATATAGAAGGTGAAATGAAGACAACCTATTTAGTGTTTAGGTTTAAGTTTCATGGTTTAGAGTTAAAGGATTGAGGCCAAGGAGGACAACCTAGTTATAGATTAGGGTTTAACCATCAGAGGTAGGTCATGCATGTTTAGAGATACAAAAGGTGAAATGAGGACAAGCAATGCAATGCCAAACATATCAATAAGTTAAAGTTGAAATGAGCATGACAAACATATAGAAGGTAAAATGAGGATAAATGAAGGATCTCAAATGCATCAATAATTTGAAGTTGAAATGAACATGTCAGACATATAGAATGTGAAATGAGAGTAAGCAAATCATGGAAAACATGTAGAAGGTGAAATGAGAATAAGAAAACTATGGCATGCATATAGAAGGTGAAACAAGGATATATCAAACACATAGAAGATGAAACAAAGATATGTCTAACAAATAGATGATGAAATGAGCATTAGTAAACCATGTCAAACATATAGGTGCTGGAATGTGAATAGGAAAAGCATAGAAAAAATATAAAAGGTCAAATGAGAATACAATATTATGGTTAACACATATAAGGTCAAACAAGCATATCACAAACAAATAGAAGGTGAAAAAGGTGCATACAAATATTATAAATGGAATAGAAGGCAAAATAGGTGGATATGTCAATGACCCATGTTAAACATTTATTAGAAAGTGAAATAGGTGGATACAAAGATAGATTAATAGGTTGATTGATAAAATGGAGTTATAAAAGTTATAACATGATATTCATCAAGGGAGCAAAAAAAGAGTTCTATAGAGAGAAAATGTTTGAAATCCATGGGACCACATAGTGATCTGATTATACACCTCTTGAGACCCTCATCACCCACATGATATATCATACATCCATGCCTCTCTCCTCTACCAGTATTGGAGTCACTATCATGTTAGAATGCAAAACACTAGAATGATTAAGAACAATAGAATAATGGAAATATCAACAAGTATAGGTACATAGGTAGATGGATAGATGCATATATGAAGATTTTGTAGATAGACATGCATGAATGGATAGATAGATAGATAGATAGAATTGCAGATCAATAAATGATAGGTAAACTTATGAATGATAAAAACTCAAATTCTCTAGGTTATTCATGTATGCCCTATTGGCAATAGATGTCTCAAGTGTGCACATGATTTGATTAATTGAACCTAATGCCTCATTTTAAGTTTGGTGTAATTCAACATGTTTAGTGTTGCCTATATCATAACTTTATTTTATTTTATTTTTCTTTTTTAATTGGAGATTGTGGATTTTGAACATTTTCAAATGTCCACCCTTAAGAGTAGCCATATATTGCTGCTTGTGCAATGCACACTTGAAAATTGGCCCCCTTTTGACTTCTGTGCTTGTAATGTTTGTCCAACCCTTGTGCGTGTCCCTCCAACCTGCTTCAGTTTTTATTTCAAGAGTCTCATTGATATTTGATCTAAGAAACATGTCAAACTCATGAATTCCCTGTGATATCTGGGTTCTAATTTTATTCTCCCTTAGACCATGTTATTCTGTGTTTGATTCATGTTATGTCTAATGCAAATTGTTTATCTTCAAGCAAATTGATTTAATCCATTGTCTAGTTTTAAATTGGTCTATCATCTTTCATGTTTGATTCAAGTCTTAAGGCCTTTAATTTGGGACTTGTTAGTTTTGTGGTACCCACCGTGTTGTGTCTTTTCTGTTGTGGAAACAAAAACGTAAAACCCACAAACTTAAAATATTGCAGCACAAATTAGTTGCAAAGAAATACATAAGAAAATTAAATGGAATAACAAAATAATAGACAAGACACAGATTTACGTGGTAAAACCTTGACAATATGCCAAGATTTTACCACGTAAATCTGTGTCTTGTCTATTATTCTGTCATAACATTTTATTATCTTTGTTATTTCTTTGCATCTAACTTGTGATGCAATTATTTAAGTTTGTGGGTTTTACTTTTCCATTTCTCCAACAAGTGGTATTAGAGCAATTATTTTGCAGTGTCTATGTTAGGATTTGGTGTTTGTTTTGTAGCATCAAATGGCAAAGGTTTCAAACGCAAGGATCAAGGTGGAAAAATTCAATGGGAAGAATAATTTTGAGCTATGGAAGCTCAAGATGCATGACTTATTAGTGCAACAAGGATTTCACAAAGCATTGGTAGGAAAGTCAAATAAATCTACAAATAGGACTGATGAAGATTGGGAGGATCTTGATACAAGAGCTCTTAGCACAATTCGGTTGTGTTTATCAGATGATCTTTTCAATATTGTTGAAGAGGAAATGACAACAGGCTTATGGAGTAAAATGGAGAATCTTTATATGACAAAGTCCTTGACAAATATAATCTATTTGAAGAGGCAGCTATATAGTTTGTGAATGAAAGAAGGTATAAAAATATGTCGATTAGCTAGTATGGGCGTAAAAGTCGAAGATGAAGACAAGGTAGTTACGTTATTGTGTTCATTGCCCAAATCCTGGAATCACTTAATCACTTCTATTAGCTTTAGCACAACTGACTCCCTTGAATTTAAATTTGTTGTGGGAGCTTTGCTATCTAAAGAGGTGCAGAGGAAATCTAACATAGAAACCTCCACACCATAAGCAGTGGTGGTTAGGGATCGATCCACAAAAAAGGGGAAGATTTGAGAGGTACATCTAGATCAAAGTCAAAAGACAAAAAGGGTAATGGAAAATGTTGGCACTGCAATAAATTAGGGCATCTCAAGAAAGATTGTTGGAATAGGAAAGAAGACAATGATGATTCCAAAAGGGAAGCAAATCTGGTTGAGACAAGTTCAGGTATGATTGATGAAGTTTTATCTGTTTGTAATTCCTTATAGTATCATGAGGAATGATTATTAGATTCTGGTGCTTCTAATCACATGTGTCCACATAAGAATTAGTTTTCTTCTTACCAAGCTATTGATGGCGGTGTTCTTATGAGAAATAATGTTTCATGTAAGATTGTTGGGATTGGGAGCATTAACATTAAAATGTTTGATGGTATTGTGAGGACATTAACAAAGGTAAGACGTGTACTGGAACTCAAAAAGAATTTAATTTCCTTGGGAGTTTTGGATTCTGGAGGTTATAAATTTACTAGTCAAGGTGGATCAATGAAAGTGTCTAAGGGCATTTTAGTGGTTATGAAGGCTACAAATATCAGAAGCCTTTACAAGCAAGAAGGAAGTATTGTCATAATTGAAGTGATAGTGCTATTTGAGGAAGAAAATGAATCTACTTGTTTATGGCATCAATGATTGGGTCATATGAGCGAGAAAGGGTTGAAGGTACTATTAAATTGTAAGTTACTTCCAAATCTAAGATATTTGAATTTGATTTTTTGCAAGCATTGTGTTTATGGGAAGCAATCTAGACAAAAAGTTTAAAGCAGGTAGTCATACAAGTAAGGGTATTCTAGATTATATTCATTCAGGTGTTTGGGGATCATTCCCTACAGTTTCTTTTGGAGGATCATCATATTTTGTGACATTTATAGATGATTACTCTAAAAAGGTGCAGGTTTATATTCTTAAAAGAAAAGATGACGTGTTTAGTGTATTTAAGTAGTTTAGAGTTTTGGTTGATGAAAGGTGGAATTTTTGTTGCTTCTATGCTTGGGAGATAGAATAACAATCTTCCACACTCTCACTCAAGGAAACCCTAGAGATCCCAATCCAATGTAGAAAGGGGAAAGAGATCTTGCAATAGGGTGTCCTAGGGTCTGATTATGAACTAAAGAGGGGTTCACCACCAAGCTAGGGATTGGAAAGACTAATGAAATGCAAGACCTAATTATGAAACTCAATGATATGCAAGACTTGAATGAAACACCTAGAAATGAAATGAAATTAGAGCAAAAAACTAAGAGATCAGAGGTGTGCACTTGGGAACCTGAAAGAGTTTGAATGAAGTCCTAAAATGCTGCAAACATTGAATTTAATGCTGAGTGGGACTCATACGCCAATCTGGGCGATTTAGTCCCAGACTGGGTTTTCTGTGCCAAAAATGGAATCTGATAGTGCCTAATATGAATCTCCTGAAACCTTGAAAATTGGCAGTATTGGGACTCATATGCTCAAGGTGGCGTATCAGTTCCGGTATGCTTTTTCAGAGGGTTATGACCTGATTCTGCTCTCCGATCTTTGTTCTTTCTGCTCCATTTTGTTTCTAGATCAGAAACCTTGATTTTAGACCTATAGAAGACTTTCCATGACCTTGCAAGTGAGGAGACAACTCCAACAACTTCCTTCAAGCTTGTAACCTAATCTTCAAAGATCCTTCAAGCTCCAAGACACCTAGATCTGTAATTACACATGTAGAGAGAGAAAAACTTGTTGATTGTTAGTGAATAGGGGTTTGCCTAAGTCAAACCCCTTGTAGGTAATTATTCCAAATGACGAGATAATGAAATAAGGACATGAAACATGAAGCATGAAACATGAACAATGATACTTTGAGTGATGTCTTGTAGCATGAATTGACAATCTAACATGAACTGACCATGTCGAATGTAGATCTTGATCTTGAAAATAAGTGTAGAACAATGCTTGATCTTGGATCTTCAATGCTACATCACAAAACTAACTCAATAACATGCTTGATGCCTTATGATCTTGACATGATGATGGATATTGAATTGCTGCAACAATTGATGAAGAATTCTGCTCTTGAATGCCTTAGAAGTGATCTTGTAAACTCTCTTGATGCTCTTGTGATGTTGTGGAATGCTTAACTCTTGAGTGCTTGACTTGATATCATGAAGGCTTAATGAAATAATGATTTGAGACCTTGTTTATATAGGCAATCCATCCAAGTCACTGTTTATTAGATCCCAAAGGCCGACATTCATAAAATTTGAATTTAAAACCCTGATTTCTCACTCGAAACCCTAAAAAAGGGCCAAATGGGACTCAAGCCAGACTCATACATCACCCCTGGTGTATGGGTCCCACCTGGGTGGGACTCATACGCCCAAGGTTGCGTATGGGTCCCACAAGACCTTTTTAGAGAGAAAGTATTGAGGAGTTAATAAATTAAGTCCATTTGTTGATCTTGTTGGGATTTCGGTTGAAATAAGTGTTGGGATGCATAATATAGCTTCTTAGGGGTCTATTAATGTTGATATAAAGGTCATAAATGCAATAGGACCCAAAACTCAACGTGAAAGTGTAAATTAATATACTTTACAACATCAAATTAAGGCAAAATTAGGTCTATTTAGCTTAAAAGAGCCCTAAATCCAATGTAAATATGTACAACACATTACAACACTAGATTAAGACAACATTAGGTCCAAGGGACCTAAATTTAATGTGAAGGTGTAAATGAATACACTTTACAACGTTAAATTAGGGAAATGTTGTTGGAATGAAGCAACACTGAGAGGTGGGTGAATCGACGCAATTTTTAACTTTATTAATCTAATCATTAAAGTGCTGATAACATTCAACCAAAATAAAAATGCATGCACATAAGACAAACAACCACAACACCATAACACAAGGATATTTTACATGGGAACCCTGTTAGGGGAAAAACCACGGTGGAGGTCAATCCACAATATTGTTCTAAGTATACTCAAAAGAAAAGATTACAAAATGAGAATGCACTTGCATTCAGGTACATTGCCTAGAGCTCACTGCTCAAAAACTGAAAGGCTTACTGCCTTGCAAAAGTTTGGAATATTTCCAAAGAGTTTGAACTGATAAAGTAGCATCTACAAATGCTTGATTACAATTCTGGTTAGGCTCAACAATCAAATTCTAGACCTTCTGACTGATTCTGCTCTTCTACTATGTTTTGCTTCAATTCGCACCAAAAAATCCTTAATGCACAAGTGAAACTGTGCATAATCGCTCTATTGACCTTTTGACATTCACAACATACATCAACTCACATCGAACACACACCAAAATGATAAAATCGATCACTTATATGTATCCACTACCAAGAATTCAATCGCTACATGTCGGCTTCAACAAAATAAGAAATATTCACAAACAGTTGGCTCAAATCATCCATAATATTCAATGCGTATCCACAAGAGTCAGCCACAACATAGTGAGGACCCAAATCAAAATGTTCAAACACAAAAATACTTAAACAATAACTCCTCAAATATTCGTGACACACTATATTCACCAAGTCGGCCTCCAAATACAGATGAACAAAAAATTAGTTCACCAGACCTTCTAACTTCCACCTAAATTGATACAAGGCACCAAGATTTGTAGATAACACATATTATCCATCGAAAAATACTCCCTAAGATCCACAACACAAAATAATAACATAAAATATGCATATGTATCAAAGAACATGAAATTACTGGATGCTCTATTCTAGCTTAACAAATAATCACTGATCTTCAAACTGTCTATTGGTATGAGCAAATTGCAATGTGCGGATCGACTAGTTGACAAGGGTTGCCATCAATGACAACACTAGAAAACATGTGCAGTGTCTCTTGCCAACAATCTTCCCCTTTGGCATTGATGGCAACACTTAGTGAAAAATGACTAAGTGTCGGATCAGTACCAACAAAATTACACTGCCACCCAAAACTCCAAAAAAGATCTTCATCCACAGCTCAAAACTACAACTCCCCCTTAGATGAATATACATTTTCACTGTTCTATTCTCCCCCTTTGACATCAATGGCAAAGATGGGGAATCCGCATGCGAAAATCCTATAAACAAACAAAAACTTCAAACTTCATATGTACAAGCTTTGTTTCAAACAACTCACACAAACTTGAAGATATCTGCAAAATTTATCTTTAATAGGTTCAAGCTTGTGTCCCAACACTTCTTGAGACTTTCCAGAATAGTTATGTGACCACAGAGTAAATAAGATTGCACTTTTGCAGCTTCAAGGTTTACTGGATCACTGACCGCCATGACATCTTGTGCTTCTTTCAAAGCATTCAACATGGTTTCCATCTTTGGACCAATTAACAGTCTAAGTTCACCAGCTCTTTCCACAACTCTGCCATTATCACACTTCAAACTCTTTATTTTGTCAAGTAAGGATATAACTTGACCTTGTTCTCCAACAGAAACAGTTAAAGGATCAAAAGCATCAGAAATAGCAACTCTTTCTCATGATTCTTAACCTTCTCATTTTCCTTAGTAAGTTTTGACAAAGAAAAACACGACTTATAAATCTTTCCACCTTCTGATAATGCACTTTGAACATTTTTCACACAGGTAGCTAACAGAGATTTGTCATTAGCTATCAATCCTTTCAACCTACCGATCTTCCTAACATCAAATTCCTTCTGAACTTTGACCAAAGCTGACTTCTCAAGTGAGTCAAAATGAGTACTTACCAAATTTATAAGTTTCTTCAGTTCACCGGAGGAAGAACTAGATGGATCCTTAACATAAGTAGGCATGATCTTCTCCAAAATCCTCGATGCCAGATTTAATAACTCATTGTCCTCAATGTGAGACTTCAGAATTTCTTCCCTAGCCTTAGCTTGTGCAAATGATATGACTTTCATTTTCTGAATTGGGGACAAGGTAGACAAATGAATAGGAGCATCTCCCAACTCAAGATCAAATTATTCCTTTTGCTCTTCTAGAAACTTCTTCACTGCCTCTGCAGTGTCTCTTGCTTCTATTGGAACTCCCTTGACTTCAACCTTCTTTTCCTCAACTACTGTTTCCACAACCATATATTTTTGCTTGTCATTTGGAGCTTCAACTTCTTCAACTGTTATCTCCTTTTCTTCAACCAACACAATTTTAGGAGCTTCAATCTCCATAGGTTCTTCTGTATCATGTACATCAGGGGGAATTTGAGTGTCCTCAATTGTAACCTCTTCATTTATCGAACCAAATGAAATATCTTCCACATGCTCTTCTTCAGAAACAACATCAATTATGTTCTTTAATAGAATTTTCTTCAGAATGCTTTTTGTTTCTTTTTCTACTTCTTCAGTCTTACCCAACATAAGCTTGTATATTCTTGTTTTGCTTTTGAACTCTCTTTTTGCTTCTTTTAGGATTGACTTCATTTCTTCAACATACATTACCAGACTTAAATTTGCAAGAACCCATTCTCTCAGCTGCTCTTCTTCAGTTCTAGCATTAACTCTCCTCATCTCCAAAATTTCATACAATTCCTTAGGCAACTGTGCCATTATCTCAACAAGAGTCATATTGAAATTGTTCAAATATTTTATTGTAGCCTCCTCAAGGACTCTTTGACCAACAATATCAAAGGTACCATACACTTCACACAAGGGGATAAGATTTCCATCCTTAATTATACCTCTTTCAACTTCCTCTACTGACATATCTGGTTTGTCAGGCTTCATCTTCTTCTTTGCTTTCTCCTCCTCACCAGAGGGCTTATTGTTGTTGTGGGGGTGCTCATATGCTTTATTTCTCTAACTTCTTCATCAAATTCTGTCTCTTCATCATTTGAAACAACTGTATACACTCTTGAGCTCTTATCCTTCTTCCTTTTACCAGATGCCTTAACTTGAGCTTTTGTAGGGGCTGACTTCTTTGCATGACCGGATAGGGGTGTTGAGCTCCTTATTGATCTAGTTCAAGCAGAGGATGCTGCCGGACTAGTAGATTCAGTTTTAGCAAGCTCTTTTCCTTTTTCGCTTTCAACTTGTTCTCTTTTCCTTTTGGGTTCTCTTATAGCTTCTGCAGGTATGCCCATGCTCTCTGCGAAGACTTCCACTTCTTTCCTCACTCTCTGGACTATCATTGGTTTCTTCAATTACTCATGGAATTGCATATTTTTCTTTGCATATGTTCCAAACCTTTCTTTAGACGGATCCAAAGGCTTACTCAACAGATGTGCGTATAGCTCCAAGATTCTCTCCTCAACTTCATAACCCATAGGCATAATCCAAACGGTTCTAGGTTCTACTGCTTCCATCAAGCATTGATCAATGTCCACTATGAAAAAAATTGTATCCTTACACTTCTCCACATTAGAAGTGGGAATTCTTTCCCTTGCATTTCATTTTGAAAGTTTTTGAGATATCCCTAGATTGCAGTTTTCCTGGCTTGCAAATCACCAAGGCCGAATAACATGTCTCTAATCTGAATAGCAACAGGCTTATCGCTTTGCCAATGCACCTTCCCTACTCTTGAAACTTCATCCATGAAATAAAAGAACAAACATAGACACAAATTACCGTATTTGAAGGAAGAATTCTTGTCTTTCTTAATCTTAGCAAGATTTTCCATAAGTTGACTTCAAAGTAATTCACATAAATCATACTCTACATTCTCCTTTACCATTTGATAGGCTGCTTATATGGCTGTACCAGATACATAATTTTCTTGGTTGGAGTGATATATCTTATAACCAGTGATCATCGAGGCAAATTTCACACCCCCATCAATGATGTTATCAATTGTCATCACTCTTCTATCAAATACTGAACCAATTGCATTAGTGACTATTTGATTTTTCATAGACTTCAGAATTGACAATCCACTGGAGATATTTAAACCTGTAACAACACTTATAGCCTCTTTTGTAATCTTGAAGGGTTGATTCAACCACATGAATTCAACATGAACTCAACTTAAGATGTACCAGACCCATTCGTTTTCATCAAACACGGAAAATTTCACAATCTGTGTGAATTTCTTTTCCTCTAGGGTTTTGAATTTAGGCTTAACACAAAAATCCTCTCCAACAATGTGTTTGGAATATAGATTTAGCAACTATGAGCTCCCTAACTCCTCAATATTAGCATGAATGTATGCCCTAATATATTTAACATGTAAAACACCGTACATAACAAACGAAAATGCACCTAAGGGCTTGGTCTCAACAAACTTGAAAGGATGCCACTTGAATTTTAGATGGGGTCTATCCTTGACTTCAACTACCAATGGAGTAGCGATTTTCACAAATTCACAGGTTTACAAGTTTTCCCAAAAATTACCTTTTAGTCAGATTAGGGTTTGAACTTCGAATCGCCTTCACACTTGAATTCTCACCAAATTTTGCCAAAGATTGCTTCAGAGCTCTTCAAACTTCTTCTCAAAATGCAAAGTGACAAATGAAGGATAAAAATAACCTTTTATCATACACACACCTAACCTTTTCGGCACAATAAATGCTTTTGCCCTAACACATCCAGATACCCTGTTTCCATACTCTGTAAAAGATAACTCTTATGTGGACCTTCAATTCTGCATAAATAATCTCTTCAATTGTTCAATAACATTTGCAGATCATCAATACAATTCGCTGAACTCATCCACATC